>JAIPRL010003670.1:0-35156 GCA_025469235.1 Pemphigus obesinymphae | reverse complement strand
AATGATTTATCATTGCTTTCAAATGCAATACATCCACCTAGAGTATCCTGCCCAGTAGCGAAGTGCATCCACCCATACTGACACCCGACGAGCGATGTGCTTCCACCCCCTACTGACCGGCTTTTTTTTACATTACTTTTATACTGATTTGCTCAAAAACGTACTTAACAACACTGAAAATTATGTATTATATTATATTAAACATTACTACAAGTGTCTGAAAAACATTTTTATTTTTTGGTTTTAAGCCTAATTTATTTCCAAACCAGCTATCAATGTTGCACCAAGGTAAATAAAAAATATTAATAGGTAACTAAAATTATGAAAATTATAATAATATTTTACAGAATTCTGTCAATAGCTGGTACTTATAGGACTAAACAGGATTTGACTGTTATAATAATCAAATTGTAATAATCTCAAATACTTAGTTTAAAAAACTTGAGGTAAAGGAGTTTAACCCCAAACCCTATCACTAATTTCATACCACTGGTGAAAAATAATTTATTTGAGGATTAAAATTTAAAAATGGTCTGTAAGTTGTATAAAATATAATACAATAAATAGATGGTACGTGTACAAATTTAGTGCTTTTTACTTCCCTTACGAGCACTGTCCATATGAATTTGATTCAATGAAATATTGTCAAATAAATATCACATATTACTTTTAAATTACAAATATAGTATACGGAATAGGCTACTTACAGTAGGTAAAGTGTTTTTGAACATAGATTGTCTACGAGAGTGCTTCCACAATCCCATTGGTTTAATAAAAGATAAAGATGATTGATCAGCAATCGTATGTCTTCGCTGTTGTTTTCTAATTGCATGAACATTTTTATTTTGTTTTATATCCATATGTACATTTTTTCCTTCTCTTTCTATAACCAACAATATTATTATCAATATATAATTTATATTATAATAAATGTAATTATCATGTTAAGTATAAATAACAAAATATGGAATACTGTTTTGTTGTTAAAAAGTTAATGATTTCTTTAAAAATACGTGTATTAGTTCATAAGTTGATTAAGAAGAAAAATAGTTCAATGAACATAGACTGTTTAGTAAGTAAGCGGTTTGTATTTAATCAAAATCAATCATAACATTAATTAACAGTTTAAACTAAATAATTAATAATTGTGTAATAGTAATTTATTATTAGTAATACTAAAATTAAAAAAGAAATTATGGAATAAGGATTTTTAAATTATTTAACATGCGGCTGGTATATTATGATTAAGATTATATTACAAATAATTATAATTTATTATTAAGTACAAATTTAGATAATATGTTTGGTTTATTTATATTAATAAAAAAATATAAAGAAGCTTATAACAGCTGAAATAATATTAAGATATATTATAGCAAGCTTAAAAAATAGTTATATTTTAAGTGAGAATAAGTAGAATTTTACCTGTCAAAGGTAAATTAACTTACCTGAATTTTTGTACATATAATTTTATTTTATTCTGTATTAAATATATACAAACATACATATATATAGCAGTCTTTTAGGTTCAACATAAATTTATTATATTCTACAAAATAAAATTCTATAAATACATAAATAAAATATTTACAAAAATAATTATAAAAAAAAGGTCATAAACCTAAATTACCAAGACAGGTTAAGCAAAGATGTTGATCGTGGTGCAAAAATCTAAACTATTAGACATGTAAATAGATTAAAAAAACAAATCCTCAATTTAATAAATCATTCACCTCATATATATGTACAAAATATAATACAACATTATTTATATTTATTAGATGTGTATGAATTATTTGTGATTTAAATATTTAAACTATAACAATATTTTTATATGTCTATAAAGTTGTTTTTTTAATTTGCATTATTTTATTTATTAAGACTGTGCGTAAAATTTTGTGTAATAAATTTATGAGTAAACACAATGAATATGAACAAGCCTGGGTGCAGTGAAAACTACAATCCAAATCACAAAATTTTAATAATTGGAAAATAACAATTAAACACAAATAAAAATTATAAAAAAAAAAAAAATAAAAAAAAAGAACTAGGAATAAGAATTTAAAATAAGATAGATTATTTTTAAGATATCACACAGGAAGAGGTTGGCGACAATGTTTTTAATTGAAAGTGCAAATCACAGGATTGTGGTTGTGAATCACTACCTTGACTGGACATTTCCAAACATGTTGATTCATCTTGGAGGTCTACTGTTGTAGTCTTAAATTTATTATCATCTTCATCATCCTCAAAATCATCTTCAGAATCTGAACTCTGCAAATTTATTAATATAAAACACACAAGTGAATGACAAAAAAAAAAAAATGTATAACACAATCATATACAAACGTACCACTAAACGTGCTAATGCAGAAAAATCTACTTTTATAAGTTTGCGTTCCTTATTTGGATCAAGCATACTTTTGATTGATTGGTTTGGTGTACTATCTTCATCTGAATGGTTCATAGAAGAATCGTCATAATGAACTTGAAAAGAAAAATAATTAATACACATCAAATGTTAAAATTTAAATAATTTACTTTTTGATTTGTTTGTACGAGAGTTAGGAGGACTCGACATTGATCTTGTTGATTTTATATTACGGAAAGGACTTTCTAAAAAAAAAAACATGTGAAAATTATAAAATAAAAATAATTAGTACATGTAATAATGAACAAAAATATTAAGACAAGTGGAAGTGGTGATTTTATATCTTTCTCTATCATACAGATGACATAGCAATTTAGACGTATTCTATTTCCAATGTACCGATGATTTAATGACATAATAAGAATTCTAAAAACTGATCTGACTATCATAAATCTTAGATCAACCTTTCCACATATTCAAATTTATCCTCCTAAATTTTAAAATTTTAATTAAATGTTGAAATTAAGTTAATATATTTTGATCACAAAAATTTAAAAGAGAAAATTATTTTAAAAACAATTTTATGAAAAATTTAGATTGTTTTGAGAATCCTTATTTTATTATAGATTAATCAATATGTCTAAATTGCTATGTTATGTATGGGATAGAGAGAAACAGAAAATTACTGCTTCCAATGCAATTAAATAATATACATGTTTATATATTTTAAATGTTTATAATAATATCAATTATAAGAAATAGTGTAATAATAACATAAAATACGTTTTAAAATTCAATAAACTTACTGGTTAATGAAGTAGAACGTAACTTAACGTTTCCACTTTTTATACACTCCAATAAGTGTTCCCTAGGTGAAAGTTTATCTTGCTGTCGAGGAGCTAATTTTCTTGCTGCGGCCTAAAATGAATATTATTGACTAAAGTTAAGTGATATCACTACTGACAATTATTATTATTATTATTGGAATTTGGCAAAATAAAAAATCAAATTTAAATGAATTGCCATTAAACTATCTCTAAATTACCTACACTATATGCAAGTAGTTAATAATTTGTTATATAAATACATAGTACTTTGGAATTATAGAAATATAATATGAACATTTTAATTTTTTAACCTCAAGAATATTACACAAAATATGAAATATTATTGTTATCTATCAATAATATGTTGTTGTTTTTTAAAGAATAATAACATTCGATTTATATGTATATATTTATGTATAATATATTAATTATATAGTATAGGTACTATTTTCTGTATTAAAATTGTTTCTAATCTTTCATCAAGGGTCACACTACTGATAATAGTGTTATATAATTTATATATACAATTGATTATATATATTTTCATGGAAATTAATTTAAAATTATTAGGTAATAGATGTTGTTAACTAATTAATAATAATGATGATTTAAAAATATAAAATATTCTTCATTTTTTACATAATATAAAATAAAATGAATTAAAAAAATCTATGTATTTATTATAAATTATAATATACAATTAATTTACTTACACTTTTTAAAGGAGGTCTAGATCTAATAAATTCAAGTATTGCATCATGAGCATCTCTTTGAATTCTTGCAGGAATTTCTGGAGGCGTTACTCTTTTTAGTGTATATCTTCTGGATCTTATATCATCCATTAACATTTCATAGGGAGTTAATGCATATTCAACAAATTCAACTCCAGTATGAGGCCTGTGATCAACCTTTTTTAATTGCACACCACGCCGTAGTTCACGTATCAATTGTATCCATAATCGTGCCTATAATAATATTTTAAAAAGTATACAAATGTATATTTAGTATTTATGTATCTTATTACAATTATTAGCAATCTACTAAAACATTATTTAATTATAAAATTTAAGCAAAATAATTATTAAATTCTGAAAAAATAATAATTTATTAATTCATTGAATGTTAGCTTTGAATAAACCTTGAAACAAAATGTATTATAAATTAAAAATGAACGCAATATAAACATTTTAATTACCAACATAATTTTAACTAAATGTTGGATGCCAAATACAATACTAGATATTCAATTCAGTACTATCATTACATCTGGCAGAACACCATTCCTTATGCTCATTGTTTGACAATACCTTATTTTGACCTTTTTGTTCGACCCGATTCTGTATGGTGTTTTAATTAAACGTTTCCACGATGAAACATGTATCGTATTATATGAATAGTGATAGACATACGAATTACATTTATGCTCGGCGTGTATTTTAGAGAAACATAGCTATGAGATGGGGGGGCCATGCTCCATTTTCAATCAAAAATATCCCCCGATTTGCTATGAAACACTAAGTCGGAAAAATAATGGTTCCAACTAAATATATATCAAATAAAATATCTATCGCGATATCGTGACTGCCTATATATATATGGTAACAATTTTCACCGAGTTTACTCTTTTGTTGTTCCAACCCAGGTACATTTGTAATAAGTCTATTTATGTTGTATTTCTTTGAAAATGTTTGATCACATAGCGTACACTTTAATGTAGTTGTGGAATTATGTTCGCACAAATCCATATTACACAATAAAATATTATATAAAACAGTATAAAATAGAATATACAATAATATTAATTATTTTATGTTTATTTCGATAATACAGTGATAACTGATAATACAGTGATGCACGTGCACAGAGCATTATGCATGGATCAGAATGGTTTTGATCCGCTTGTATCGAGACACAGCAACATAAACTTGACAACGTTGCACCCAAATTTATATGGAATCGGGTTGTATTTCATGAAACAATGACCATATGGAATCGGGTTCCCAAAAAGGTAAAACGTACAGAATGGCACTCGACCCATTACATCACATTATATATAAATATTGTTATTTTATATTTTAGTTTAAATTTACAACATTTTTCTTTACAAGATTTTATTAATTAAATAATTTTATGAATTGAAAATGCTCTTTGTCTGTATTAACTCATAAATTAAAGTTATTATAAACTATAGTAAAATGTAATTTGAAATACAATAATCTAAACATACTTGTAAAATACTCCACTTCCTGCGGTTGGGCTAACAAAAAGTAACACAACAAATGTGTTAATTTTGATGCCATAATTATTATTGTAAATAATAAAAACTTACAAATAAACTTCCCAAAATTATAACGGTGCAAAAATAATTCATAATTACACTAGCTGTTGTGTTATATTTATGTGACTACAAATATTAAGTAGCAATGGTCTAATGTTAAACATATACTAATGTAATTATGGATTTATAATGTAAAATGTTCATTAATTGATTTATAAAACAACTATTATTAATAATATACAATAAAAACTGGAGAATTACCCAATCACTATAATCCAATGTACTTAATTCAGCTGAAGTTGAATTTCTATGTCTTAAACTGACAGTTCCATCAGATAATTTATCTAAAAACGATGAAAGCTCTAGAGCTTCTGCCAATAAAGCTCTGCATACTGCTTTATAATGTGTTTCAGAACCCAAGCCTGATACACCTATATGTCTACTGCATTCCTAAAATAAATATCAACACACAAATTGAGTAATTTATAAATAAAAAACTTGTCGATTTTTTTATTTCAAAATGTTTACCTCCAAAACATCATCAAAAGTAGCAAAATTATTTCGTAATATTTCTTCGCATTCAGCAGAATCTCTTTCAATTCCTTCATCATCAGTTTCACCTGATTGTCCGTGGTCCATAGATTGAGCATGACAACCATATTCAACTATAGTTTTAAAATAAGTAACATTAAAAATATGTAACATAATTACAAAAGATAACATCATAAAAATCAATGAAACTATTTAAAATTTACTTACATGGGAATTTTAAAATATTTATAGATAACATAATTTTAAAGTTTTTAAAAAATTGCCTATATAGAGCCTCTAAAACAAACTTCTTAGTCAAAAAATATTTGTACAATATTTCTGCAACTTTTTAATAATGATAAACAAATATTTTCATCATATTTGTGAAATATTTTAATGTTGTGTGTCATACTTATATTTTTTCAATTATAAATCAATGTAGTATAAATGTATAAATCAATAAAATGTATGACAACAGATTTGAAATTTTTTTTTTTTTGAGTCATCTAAAAATATTTCCACCCATTACTCATATATTAAAAATTCTAGATTTTAATATTATGTTAGGTGTGTCAAACAAGGGTAACAGTCTGATACCATGTTTTCTTAAAGCAATAAAAATTGGTTTATTTTTTTTCAATAAAAATATGTTAATTATTCAAATTTTATTTACCTACCTATTTAATAAAGTGTACTGGATTTTTTGCCATATTTGTAAAAAAATAAAACCAACATATTTTAATTGTTTTTTTTTTTTCTGTTTTTGTTATCTTTACAGATCTAGTAAATGTAGTTATATTTCTTAAGACAAATATAAATAAAATACAACTTTTTAAAGAAAAATAACCCTCTTTACATAATGGACTACTTTTCATGGAAAGTAGTGATAATTGTAACACACTTCTATAAAGTAGGTACTTCTAACAACTACTAGAATATGTAGAAGTGGATAATAGTGAATGGAAAGTACATACATTTGAAATACCATAATACCATTTATCATGGCATGTTCTTCTTCTTTAGGCATTACCTTATTTATTTTAAAAACTACTGTAGTGTTCAATATTAACGACTTATAGATAGTTGTTTATGCCAATGATCTTTACCACTTAATTATAATTAATTAGGATTCTTATATGTGTGTAACTAATATGCGTGTGCAGAACAATTTTTTTGTATATGTAGATTCCATAACTACATGTAAAACATGTTACCCAATACCATTTAACCAACTATTAATGTCACAAAAAAAAAAAAAAACTAATATTTTGTTTTATTTAATAATATATTTTTTGACAATTTTTAAATTGTGTAACACTAATAATAGTATATTATTACATATATAGAAATATTGTATTTGTCAAATTCTTCTTAAGGAATTAAGGATTAATTTGAAAAATTGATTATTCCACGAAAATCACTATTACCTATTATAAAAATGAATCTTTTCTATTTAATTTAAGCCTTTAGTTTTTAATAAGTCTAGAATAGCTAGTTAAATGGTACATCTTTAGAATTATAATTTAAAACATATGTATTATGTGTTTTGTCTAATATGGGTTCTGATTGTATTCTTGCTTAATTTTGAAATTTGATTTTCATAAACTCGTAATTTCTACAGTTAGCTATCATGTCAATAAAACCTACAACAGATTTCCAATAAGCTAGAAAATTATTTCATTTTTAATATTTAAAATTACTTATGTATACCTAATTGGTATAATTAACTCATAAATTATCTATATAGAGCAGGAGTATCCAAACCTTTTGGGAAGACTCTACCCATGGCCACATTAAACATGTAGAAGTTTTCATGGGCCACACACAAAAAAAAAGCAGAAGTTTTGGGGTAAAGTAGTACTTTGATGGTAAATTGAATCTAGTTAAGGTTGTCATGGTTACCTATTTTATTTTTTTAATAATCCTTTGCTCAAAATCATTTTTAACAAATTAAATGATTTATAATCACTTTTTAAAGTAAATTAAATGTATAAATATAAATGTATTATAAATTTTATAATATACCTATCTGAAAGATTAAAATGTTATGTTAGCAATGTGCAAATATTTATAACAACCTGAAACATTACTGCAATTTTTTATAATTGTATACTTACGTTTCTGAAATATTTTAATTTTTCAAAGATTTGTAAATGAAACATAAGTGAAATATTAATATATTTTGGAAATATGAAATTAATTTGTAATACTTACATGAAGCTATCATTCGTTTTATTAATGATTCCAACTCAGGGTTTAATGACCTTTCTTCATCTTCATCAATTCCAAAATCTAGTACTTGAAAAACTATGTATCCTAAACTGGCAATCACCTAAAAAAATAATTATTGACAAATATGATTTATAAAACAAAATATTATGTTCAAATGTAATGTGAATCAGAAATGCATACATTTTTATATTGTTTTGTTATTATTTAAATTCATTTTAATTTTTTAATTTTTTTGAAAATATTTAGTTTATATTGCATTACTACATATACATAAATACATACATACATACATACATACATACATACATACATACATACATACATACATACATACATACAAACATACATACATATATATTATATATATATATATATTGACAATTTATTTATTATTATATGATACCATGCAAACTTCTGACCCTATTATTCGCAAAAATACTATAAAAATTACCTATACATCATTATGTACATATTAAACATTAATTAATAATAATTAGGGAACGTATTTATATGTATTTTATTTAATAAGATGTTTTTAATCTGATAAAAATGTGTATAAATTAGATCATTCTAATGAGACAAATTATATTTTTGTAGTTTATCCATATTCAAGGATATATGGTTGTTAGCTACACATTAATATAAGAATTTTATTTTTTTGAAAATATAAAATGTGTAAGTATAATCCAAAAAGTTTAAAAAAGTCCAAAAAGTCTATTGAATTAAAAAATCACAAAATACTATGCAAAATAAAAAATTACGAAATAACTATAAATTTTATCTGTTAATTATTTTATAACACACGTATATTTAATGTAAGAAAATAAAAAGATGTCTATAATATTGAGCATATACAAATACTTGATTTAATGATTCATAAATAATGAAAAATGTAGTACCTACTCATAAATGGACATATTGATAGATACATTTAGAAGTTTTTTTCCACATACTTGTATTTTAATAACATATAAATCAATTCTCTAATAATAATATAAAATTTAATTTAGTTCAATATTTAAATTTAAAATAGAAAGTGTAGGTATTTAAAAATTAAGTAAACAATTATTTTTTTATTAAAATACAAAACTACATATACATAACAGTACATATTAATCTAAATGTTGAGGAAATATATTTTAATTATTACTTACTCATTTGAATACATTAGAAACCATGTTAATTCAAATAACAATACATAGTTCCCATAATATAAAAATAAAAATGTTAGTTATTTATGAGTAATAAATCTACAGAACTTTTTAAAAAAAGTTATAATTATATTGATTGTATTGTGAATTTAAAATTATGTTCATTGAACAAAAATTATTTAAATATGTAATACTAAATTAAAAAAACTTTAATAAACTTTGGATAAAAATAAAATGTAAACATAATTCTAAAAATAACTTGAAATGCAGGTTTACATTCCTAACACAATTAGCACAAATTATTTTAGACCACTTAAGTCTAGTTACATAGTTCTAAATTATTTTTACATAAGATAATTTTTAAGTTTAAAACCATAAATATTCTAATCAAATTCTAATTATTTTAATATTTGGTGATCAGTAATAGACTATTTAAATTGTTAAATATATTATAGAACATTTATACTCACATGATGTTTAAGTATAGTTTTACTATCATTTTCATTACCAAGTTTTTCAACATTTTCATGAGATTCAGCTGAAATAAACAAAAGTATAATTTTTATATATAAATATTGGAAAATAATGAATATTGTGTAATTCCTAAATAGTTCTACCTTATACGATTTGAATCATCAAAAAATAGACTAAAAGTATTTTAAAGGTTCTTAAATATACAATTCATAATTCTACTAATATAATAATATAAAATAATAAACTAAATTTGCATGGTAGTATTTTATACATTAAATTTAAAACTCTAGAAACATTTTAATATAAATATAACTAGATATTTTTAGAACTTCCACAGATTTATTAAGATCATAGATACCTATATGAATTTATAAAATATCGTATTTTACTGAACAAAACATTTTTTTATTATAATATAATCCTTGAAGATCAAATATAAGAAATTAGTACATAGGGGCTATAATTGGGATGAGGAATATCTGTTTATTCTCATATTACGATAAAACATATTATACACGTTATATAAATAACTATAGAAGTCAATATTGTATGACACGAGATAAAAATACATATTAGTAAAAAATAAAATAACTATGATATAGGTACTAAATATAATAATACAAGCTATTTTAATAATAAATTATAAGTAATTATTTCACAGTAAAAATATGTACTTAGTACATATACCTACTACTAACTTTTAAAAATGTTTCACATAGGCTCATATTTGGAAATTAATACCTACAACTAGATATATTATGACATATTTTTACTAGTAAATTCACTTTTGTGAATACCACAATCTACCATTATAGCATACACTAAGTACAAAATTCATTTGTATGGCTCAATGCATATTTAATGTGTAAAAATACGTTATTGATTTCTAGATAAGATTTTGAGAATTTAACGGGTCAATAAACGAACATTAATTTGGTAAAAACCATATTTTGTATAAATATATAAAAATATTTAGTAGATATCAAGTAATATGTATGTATAAATCAATAAATGTAATTTTTAAAAAAGCTTATTGTAAAATTAATTTTGAGAAACACAATTTTCCTGCTTTTTCTATTATTACTAAACATATCTACTCTACTTATACTCATCTTTATTAAATACTTAATAATTTATTTTTATAGGTATTGATTAATATATTTTCTCAATAATATTAAAAAGTTATCAAATATTTACGTTCAATGTGATTTTCTCAAATTTTATGAAAAATCGGCGTCATCAAAACAACATTTTTTTAAAATAAAAATATTATTTTATATATAGGCATACATTCAGGGCCGTCCTGAGGGGGGATGTCTCACCCCAACCTCAACTTCGGAAAACAGTTGGCAAATAGTAGAAGTCGATGGCTTTTCTTTTTGCTAATTTTAAGTTTTAAAAAGAAGTATATTATTTTTTTTACATCCCCCCCCCAAAAAAAAAAAATTAATCTTACGACGGCCCTGCATACATTATACATATAACTTATTATATCATATATTTTATAATTTCAATTTTTTTAAATCAGGGTTGTAATATGTATAATATGATATAGTACCTAAATACCAGAGTTGCAACATATAATACGGTATAGTATAAAATATGTACTTATTATTCATACATATAAAACATATTATACAGCCTTTAATTGTATACATTTTATACAATTAATATAATTTATATTATATAATATTTTTGATATTAAATTAATGTTATGCATTTGACATTTGTATTTTGTATGTTATTACGTGATAGGTACTATCATAGGTATAGGTTACATATAATTTATTTAGTTTTTCAAACTCTTTTCTTTTTACTCTGTACATAGGTACTACATATACATTGTCATTATTTTATATATAATAGGAACAAAAATGCAATTAAAAAATGCAAATAAAAAAATGTATATGTAGGTACCGAAGTATTTATATTTTAAACCTAATCTAATTTTATTTATTTTTTTTAAATCTAACTTAAGACAGAAATATTGATTGCTAATTTGTATGTAAATTAAGTAAAGTTTATAAAATATGATTTAGTAAAAATTTAATGATGTTTACAATTTACAATATGGTTATTTTCTGAACAAACTAAGATAGGAATTTAGTACACCTGTGTAAGCATACACATTTAGACAAAATCAAAATGTTCCATATTCATTAGGTAGGTACATTACATTTGAACCTATAGACCTACACTAATACTACTAAAATATTTAAACTATAAAAAAACAAAATAATTCAAGAAAACAATTATCAGATAAGTTTGTATCCCAGTTTATATTCAGATTCTAATTGATAAAAAAAATGGTTATATAATAGGTACCTACCTAATGAGTAATGCCTAATGCATGTTTATTTTATTGCTATACTATATCTGTAATACTTTAAACAGGTTTCAACTATCATTTTTTTCAAATATAATAGAGAAATAAATTAAATATTTAAATATTACCTATATGTGCCTAGGTACTTCCAAAAGATTATACTTTGTAATAACTGAGGTAGGTAATTATAAATAAAAATAATTCGGTAAAAATCAAAATCAAGTTATCAAATGCAAAGACCATATTGCCTATTTAAAATATCAATCAAGTTAAAATATATTTCATATACCTAGGTATTTACACGATTATAAATTATTATACCATGTAAATTAATTTGTAGGTATTTAAATTATAAACCTATACATATAGCTACATAATTAAAATTAAATTGACCATGGATTAAGCATATATATTTAATAACAGAATTTTTATCTGTTGAGATATTAAAAAGTTATCTTTTATACAAACATTAAGAGGATTGGAAGCGGTCATTTATTAAGGGATTGTGTATAGGCAATTACCTATTTGATTTATTCGCATTACGCAGTGTGTTTGTGTGAGCCGTGTTTAGTCTTTAGTTTATGTAAATACGTAAAATAATGATGGTGTGTTCACGCACAGGCGCATATAAATTAATATGGCTACAATGTTTGAAAAGACTAAACTCCATTTCCAACATATTGATTATCCTAGTTATGCGATAATAATTCTGAAAACTAATCTGAATTTGTCTTGAAATCTACTTTAGAATAACTTACCACTTTTTTTATTTTTTACTTCTACTACTATCTTAATTTTCACAAAAATTTAAAATGTTTATTTTTAAATGTCTGAATATATTAAAATAATTTTAGGCGGACTTAAAGAGAAAAAATAAAAATGTGGAAAAGTTGATCTCAAAAAGACATTATGACCAATTTAGATAAATGTTTACAATCCTTATCGCATAACTAGACCCATCAGGAACGTTGGAGATAGAAATGATCTAAATTGCTATGTTACACTTCTGATAGAGAAAAACAAACAATTGCCACTTCCAATCCTCTTAACTTAATTAAAATTTAATAAGTAAGTATATACCACCAAATAAAAATAAGTACTAAAGGCCAACTAAAGACAAAAAAACTATACCATCAGCTGTGCCATAAAAATGTATTTTTAATATAATACATATTAGGTACCTATACTGAGAAAGGGATACCTACAAAATAACTGCCTTGGGTGTCAGTCAACAAGGTTGTATCTGAGGAAATATCCAGAGAGTCCAGATCTCCCCCGAAATTTTAACCACAAATTGAACATTAAAAATATTGTCATTTTGAAATTAAACAATTTTGAACTTCCGACGAATATTATTTTCAGTTAAGAGGAAGACAGCGCAAACAATTTTCAATGAAAAACTTATGTTAACATTTCTCATTTTTAACAACTTGCAAACATCTTAAAAATATGAAACAAAAACAAATTATAGATAACAACATTATCTAGTGCTCTACATAGCCATTTTATAATATTTCAAATTTTTCTTAGAGTTAAGTATACCTATTTATTTTAAAAAAATCAAAAAAGTTAGTTTTCTAATAACTCATAAAACATGTTTAAATGCATATATTATAAAACGGCTTCGTAGGTAATGTTGTTCTTTATAATTTATTTCTTGTTTCATCTTTCTACAATGTTTTTAAGTTATTATGAATGAGAAATACAAAACTAATATTTTCAATACATTTTTATAAATTCATTAAAAAATAAATAGTAATGGACCAATAATTATTATACATTTTTAAATTGTTAGATTTTTATTTTTCTTGTAATTCTCTAAAAATTGCCTATATAGAATTTCTTAAAAAAGGCCGAGCTGACATTCCCTTAAGGCCTTGGGTATCAATATAACACCCATATGCATAGTCAGCTACTTACATGCCACTTAAAATTGCTTAGGTAATACATAGCTATCGGACTCATAACCGATACTCAACTACCCCTAAATTATAATTGCACAGTTGAAGTTTAAGTACCTACTTTGTAGTCAAATAGGTATTACCTAAGACTCTATATATTCTGTTTTACCCCTACTAATCCTTAGTCCATTACTTTCAAGAGCTTCTCTCCACTCTTCAAGTCTACCATTCACTTCCTCATGACTCTTTCCTATCAGCACTAAATTATCTGCAAACAGCATGTACCATGGTAAATCGCCCTGTATATCCTTTGTTATTTCATCCATTACCAGGGGAAATAAGTAAGGACTCAAAACCAAACCCTAGTGCACTCCCACTCTGGCCTTAAAATCCTCAGTTTCTTCACACAGACTCTCACTCTTGTACTTGCCCATTTATGCATATGAATGATCCTAGATCTCCCTAGGAACCCTATCAATCATAAGCCTTCTCTAGATTAATAAATACCATACTCAATTTCCTATTTCTTTCTCTATACTTCACTAAAATCTGTTTACATAAAATATTGGATCCATTGTTGACCTCCTAGGCATACAACCAAAGTAATTTCTCCTAACAAATGTCTCACTTTTTACTTACTTCTTATTTGGTTAACAATTTAAACTTGAAACACAAATAGATAATAAAATTAACTTCTTATTATATCCTGCATTAAATACCTACCTATCTCTAAGAAATTTAATTTCAATATATATAGAAAACTTACTCAAATCTGATATAATTCTATAACATTAGGCACTTACATGTTTCGAAAAAATTTTCAATTTTTGATTTTAATAATTAGGTACCTACTTACCTATATGTAATTAGGTAGATATATCATTTAAGTTTAATATTATAACATTTTAGATTCTGAGCTAAGATTATATACTATGTTTATTTTTTTCCTCTGTCAACAAATTTTTGACCAGGAACCGATGAGGAATTTGGCGTTAGTATGATATTAATAAGAAATCGGCTGTATATGGTACCCTATACATAGCATTTTTCAAATTGTATAGTTCACTATTTGGGGAAGAAAAAAAACTTTTTTTTTATATGGTGAGTGTAGTCGTATATTGTATATTGTTATATAGATACATATACAATGTATAGGTACACAGTACTATACAGTGTATGACTAACTTACACCGTATATATACTTATACATTATACAATGTATTTAGACATTTAATATTATTATGTGATTTATATTTTATATTTGTTGGCTACTAAAGTGTAATTTTTGAGTTATTGGAATTCAACAAAATGAGTATCTGGCTAAAATAAATTACATGTTTATTCGGATAATATACTGAAATAATATAATATAGGTACCTAACATTATAAAATTTTCTTTTGTAAAATGTATGTAAATATATCATACCGAAGCTGCATTCAGAATCGTTTTTTAAAATACAATGATTTATCATTGCTTTCAAATGCAATACATTAACCATGAGTATCCTATCCGATAAGCAAAGAGCTTCCACCCCTAATAACATCTGACGAGCAAAGTGCACTTTTTTTTAACCATAAATGAATCAACATTTTAGATATAAAAGAAAAATATAAGCTTAGGGTATGGCTAAGTGTAGGTCATTTACCACTTAATTTTATAAGCTACAACTGTCTGATTATCATGACTATGCAATGTAATTTTAAGGGAATTCTCTTACATATTACTTAAAACCATTTACGTGTTATTTAAAATGACTACGCATATGGAGGATACACTGTACAAAAACTTAATGATCACATTATGATGAATTAGATATCATAGGTATCTAGTTACTTACCTATGTAGGTAATAAAAAAGCCAAAATGCAATGTTTGAAATTTTAAATAAAATTTTAAAAATGCTCTCAATAATGTAACCTAATTTAGGTAGGCAAGTGTAAATTAACTTTAAAATTAAATATTGTTACACTAACTTTATACTTTATTAATTCTCGGCTTTGTGGTCAGAAACGTTCTGAAGAAATATTTAAGGGGGAGGGGTGTCCCAAAAGAATGTAATATCAAAGGGCATACCTGTTTGTGATTAAACAACTTGAACATACCTAGGTACAATACAACTAAAATTAAAACTCAATAGGTAAACCTATTGAAAATAGCTAAACATTGTAAGAATCCATAATCTGTAAATATTGGTTCCTACATTATTTCCTTCCATTTAGAAGTACAATATAGTCCAATAAAAAAATAATCGGGTAAATGATTTATGTAACATACCTATTTCTTCGCTGTTTATTATTGTACTAGGGTGAATAAATCCGTCCTTGTGAATAAGGACTTCTTCCAGATTCTTGACCACTCGACACCTGTTTGGCTCACGTTCAAAGGCGTTTTTGAAACATTTAGCACACTGATAGCACAGAGCCCATGCATGTTCTTCACTGACAGGTGTATTGAATGACTTGATAATATTTATAAGTGACACACAATCATTTTCATCCAACTTGCATAAGTATGGCTTATAATTGTTTGGCACGTCCATGTTTCTCAATTACATGGGTTCAGTATACGCGGTATGAGTAACAGTAAGCAAATGAGATTTAAATAACTGGCACGGATATGGAACGATAATAGACGAGTTAGTCCAGAAGACGGACATCAAATACACATGAAAAAAGAACGAAATGCTTACCAAATCGTTGTTAACGCATAAAAGAGATGATATTTTCTAAGGAGAGATTTATTTGCAATGTTTTTGTTGCGTTCAAACGAATAGACTTGATGGTTTTAAAAATTAACAAACGGAGAATGATCAAAATCATAAACGAAATCACAAATAATCCGATGTACGAGGTAACCACAGAAATTCGAATAATGTAAAATTTAGAGGTAGAACGGCGGCGACGGCTACTGCGAATCGTGATATTCCCGAACGACGTTGACACTCGACAGTGCCTTGTTTAGATATAATTGCACGATAAATTGATAAAAAAAAAAAAAAAAAAAAAAACAACAATATATTACGGATCATAGTGGGGTCAGCTGCAGGCTCTGGTCATGGTGCAGGTGGTGCCGTGGTGGGCAGCCAGTCGTGTTTACTCTGGTGGAATTTTTTTTTAGAAAGGTGGAGTGCGAACGCAGCCGCGCTGCAGCAGCAGCTGCTATATATGTGCACCGACGACGACACTAGTCCGACATCAGATATTCGATAACAACGCACCGTGATAAATAATATTGTTTCATGGTGATAATAGACGGATGATAACGCGTACAAAATCCCAGTCTGCCGTCAAAATTAAATTTTGTTTCTCGTTTCGTCAATATCGTTTCACGTTTATGCGGGAAGCCAGTCGGCTTCAAATCATGCGTTGGACGTATTCTAGTTTATTTGATGATCACGATCCATGTATAATATCATCATGAAAATACCTATATAAGAATAAAATATCCAATAATAATATTGAATTATTCACCCAGTGATTTGGTTTCGTTCGTTGTCCTAAACACCTAACGTTGATCTCTTCTACCGGATAACATTCCGCTCCGTCGGCCACCGACTGGCCAGCACGTCCTGTCCCGCCCACATAATATAATTATGTGTATTTACACATTTTGCATAACAGTATTAGCAGCATATTATAATGTATTTTTTATTAATAGTATTAATAATCCGCGTTACATAATTACACGTAGGCATTATTATAAATTATACATGTAGCTGCTAATGGACTGAAATGAACAAATGAAACGAAAAACTAAAATTGTTTTGATTACCTATCGTTGTAGGTACGTAGGTACCATATTATGTATATTATTTCATAATAAAACGCAATGGTCGTTAAAAAAACAGTTTTTACGTGTTTTTGGCTATTTTATTATATAAATTATGACATCCACCTATCTGCGTAATCAATATGGACTATATTACAAACGTCTCAAATTGTTTAATATTCTCGATATTTATGTAACTATTACAGGTATTTACCAATTATTATTAGGTAGGTACGTACCTATTTACCTATTTGTAAAAAGAACATCACATTTTACACAGTCTATAGGTAGTATTTATATTGGTTTAGTAGTTCAGCTGTGCCCCCCCCTCCCGCCCTTGACGGTATTTTTAAACTTTAAATTCATTATGTATGACGATTTTATAATAATTTATTATGTTTAAATGTAGATGTACAGTACCTATACACGTTTTCAAGTTAAGTAAGAATTTTTGAATGAAGAGCCTTCTGACGGAAAATTCGTCTTAGTTGGTATAGGTATACCTACTTTTTAAAGAGGTAATTTTTCGATATTTTTAAGCGTTATAGGAAAATGGTAAATGGACATCATGATAATGTCATGTAGGTATACCTACATATTATTATTATTATTGGACTGAATAAGCTATAGCCGTTAGGTAATGCCATTGATTATATCTTTATTAATGTTATAATATATAATCATTACATCAATCAATACATTATAAAATAATTTAAATATTTAATAGTAAAATGTTATTTGTGAATATGTGATTTACTGACTGACTGAACGTGATGTATAATGAACCCGAAATTGCTGAATAATAATTCTGATAAATAATATTCAGTTTGTTCCTAATTTTTTTGAACCAAAGCCTAATAATTTTCGTCTAATTTGACTATAACTATATTAATCTTATACGACTACTTTTAATACTTAGTTCACGTATTACATCTTCTGTGGACACTAATATGATACCTATCACAATGTATATTCATAGCAGTTGTGACGGGAAATGTAGCCAACATAATTAAAAGTCTGTAAATAGTTCGGAACTTGGGAATATTATTATATTACCTTCATTGCAATTATTTAAAGCTTCTATTGTATTTTTGGGTGCCTTCGTTTTTATTTATTGTGAATTCACAAATTACAGTTATTTCATCTGTTTCTAGTATCTGATGAATATATTTTTAGAAGAGCTTTAAATTTGATTTCATTAAATTCACGTGGATTTATTAAAAAAGTAAAACCTTTAGTCGATTATATCGTTTACCTCCTAATGACCTCTTAAAGGTACTGAACTCCTCCCCAAGAACCAAAAAATATTGATTTAAAAATTAACTATAATTAATTTTTCTAAATAAGATATTTTTAAACAATAATGAATAGAAATAGAGTTTGATGACTTAAAAAAGTAATAATAATGCCCTAAAAATCAGTATAATTACTAAATTTTAAATTCTGAGCGATGAAAAATATTTTTTCATTTTACGATGATGGTTATTTGTTTAATATTTTTCTACGAGAAATTTATCGACCAGTAGATTTGACGTCATGATCTAATATTTTCATGCGTACCCATTTCTTAACACAAAAGTTTATTAATAATGGTACTATTGGTACTTTGAAGAGGTAATTTCAAATTTGTCGATTTTTGAAAAACACGCAAGAACAAACTATGGAAAAATGACGAAAAATACTGGTAAAAAAGTGGTTATTTCTTCATAAATCCGAAAATATTGGATTTAAATACTTGAAAAATTCACAGAATATGTATTATACTCGAGGTTAAAAGGATTTTATTAATGTTAAAATATATTTTATACATATTTTTTTGTATTAAAAATGTTTTAAATATATATTTGAGTCTTCAATTAATGTATTCACCATTTAAAATTATTTTACAAATGTAATTGGAGTTTTTTGGTAATCAAAATTCGATGAAATATATTATTATTACTAGGCTGTGGTTCTTAGGTACCTTTACCATTTATTACCAAACTATAAGGAATAATCAGCTTTAAAATTTAAAGAAAATTAAAACTTAGAAATATACCAAATTAATGTTTTAATATTATACATTTTACAACTCTCATGACATATCCTGTAGTCTATTAGACCGTTAACCCTTTTGTTGGGTATACTTATGCCTAAATAATAAACTTAAAATATTCTTAATTTTCAAATAAATATCTAAAAATAAAACCACCATTTACTTTATATTACTATTAAAAAATTAGCAAAAATATGTAATATTGAAAAATGATTTTATCACTCGTTTTTATTGTGCATAACCTAATGGTAATATTTTTTCCCATGTGATACATAAATATTCTAAAAATCTTAAAATTAAGCGCATTTAAGGCTAGCAGTTTCGAAAAGTTCAAAATTCAAATTAAATATTTTAAATAAGTATTATTTATCAAAATAGTGCACGGACCCTCACAACCTCTCTCTTTACCAACAGTCTAACAACAGCAGTGGTGGATCTGAAGCAGGGGGGGTGAATAGGGATAATTGAGAAATAAAGGGCTATAATCCTTACTCAGAATCAACTTTATACTGCTTAAATAATGATGAAAAAACTACAAAGAAGGGGTGATCGGCACGTCGTCCCTCCTTAAATCCGTCACTGAACAACAGTCCTTTATCAACTAAACGATTTTGCAATAGTAAACTAAGCGATAATAAATTATATAAAGGTTATATAAATTATTCGTTACAAACAATTAAAATTTTATAATTTAGATTTTTTTTATATAATAATTCTTAAGCCACAAGAATTATTTATTACCTACAGGTAGTGGTTTATAAAACATAATATCATGAAAATAATGTAAACACTATTAGAGATTACAGATGCGATGCATATTTTTTGCACATATTACTACTATATAGTCAATATATACATACGTAATATTATTTAGCATGTGTACATATGTACATTACACACTGGTATCTGCATATAAATTATTGTCATTTCCATACTGATATTTCCTTTATCTCGGTTATACCAAATAAACATTATTTTCAAACAGCAATTACAAATTACAAATAATAATAATAATATTGTTACTTATATTCCAAATACCAACGAAGAACACTAGCTGATGGAAATTTCAGAAAGAGGTAAATATTAATTATCATACCAATTAGATGTATATAGTTTTGTTTTGTCACATTAAATTATTATATTTCAATGTTGTTACTACTCGTATATTTTTTGCGTCACAATAATTTTGATTTTAACGGTGAAAAACTCGCCAGTTCAAAGTAACTATATAAATAAAAGTTAGATGTATAATATAATACAGTGACGTATTCGATAACAATTTATTATTAATGAAGAATTTTTTTATAGATATGCACAAATATAATACTAAATAAGTTTTTGAGTATTTCAAACATAAAAGCATATACTTAATTTTATGTAAACAAAATGCCCATTTTAAACTACAAAAAAACCACAAACGTAATAGGTAACCATAACTATGTAATTTAGATGTATAAGAAATATTAATATGAAATGGAGTAAAAATATTTATCTACTCTTGACTTTAGACATGTTTAAATTTTTTTTAATTGGAAGTAAAATAATTACTTTAAGAGGACGTTAACAAATTTTAGTAGTGAAATAGTACTTTTGTTATTCAAATGCTACTAAGTTTACAATAAACATTAAGACATTAATTATATACACCGTTAAAAATTTGAAAACTTTTTCGATGTTTTATTGGAATTAGATGCCTTTTTTCTATGCTATATTTTAAATATTTTAATTACATTTATAAAAATCGGCTTCCAATAAAACATAATATAACATCTCATTTTTCAAATGGTGGTAAAATTGTATTTTTAACGTTTTTTTTTTTTTAAGTAACACGGAATTTGAATTGCAAAATTATGTTTTTTAAATAAATATCATGATTATCCAACAATAAAAATAATTGTACCGACACAGCTATATTTCTAAATTAATTATATTACTAATTACTAATTACGCTCCATTTTTTGAGGAGTTCTGTATAGGCAATTTTTTAGACATTTTAAGAAAAAGAAAAATCCAACAGTTATAAACTATTTTAATATAATTTAATAGTACCTAATTAAAAAATATTCCTATGTCAGTACTATTTTTTTGTTGTTCTTTAATCACGATATTTGTTTCAAAATATGTTTATGCAAAACAAACGAAATGGCTTTTTAAAATAATTTTAAAGTTATAGCACCTATTATATACAACATTTTAGAGATAATCTTACAATTTACAATTTACAATTAAATATTAACTAAATATTAAGCTAGTTATTAAAGATACTATTTTTTCTCATTTTTAAGACACTGTAACTTTTTTTAAACATAGTATTTCAAAAAACACCAATGAAGTTATCTCCAAAATGTGGTTTTCTATCAATTTTATAATTGGTGTTTTAACTCTAAAATTATTTTTAAACGCCATTTCATTTATTTTACGTAAAATGTTTTTACCACTGAAAATCTTCGGTGTGACATCCTCTCAAATATAATATTTAATTTGTCTTTCATTCTTATTAAAATGTCATATTAATTGTCTATACAAAACCCCTTAAAAATCGGGTATGCGGTATACTGTTAGTGGGCCTTAACACCAATGAAAAATCGACCTAAAAGTGACAAAACTGTGGGACTCTGAAAAGTCAGATTTCAATTTTGAAAACTGTTTTGAATTTATGAGTTTGTCTTCTTGCTCAACGCAATTATTTAATTATTTATTTTTAGCCGTGTTATTTATCATTAAAAATCACAATTTTTAAACATTGATTACATTTTAATCTGTAATGTTAGAGAAAAATACCTTGATCGATCCCTAGAAGACAGGCCGACATATTCAAATCTGTTTACAGATTATAAATCCGACTTTCCAAAGTTCTACAATTTTATCATGCTTATTGGTCTTTTAGGCGGAAATGTTGTGATTACACAACAACAAAAGTGATAGAGACACGGGGATATTTTTAGATTAATTTTAAAATGTATATAAATATTCTTAAATTGTTAGATTTTTATTTTTCTTAAAATTTCTTAAAAATTACCTATACAGAACCCCTTAAAAATGGCAGGTGTTGCAGCCACACCAACATTTTTTTAATGAAAAACTTGCTTTAACATTTTTCATTTTCATCAACTTACAAATATGTTAGAAATACTAAACAAAAAACGAATCATAGTAAACAACATTATGAGCTTGCTGTTAAATATCGATTTTTTTTTTATTTCTTAACAATTTGAAAAACGTGTAAAAATGCATATATCAAAAATCGGCTCCATTATGGTTTAATATAACGAGTTTAATAAGCGAGTTTACATGCATCTAAATAATAAAAATATTTAAAATAGGAAACGCAATAATATGTGCAGAAAATTAAAATAACTATGATGTCTGATAAGTAATAACCGATAACCCAATCAATGCGAGTTATTAATGCGCATTTAAGCGTTTACATGTATTTCTTAATCCGGAAGTAAGAGTTAATTCGATTTGATGAATCGAATTAAATAATAAATGCGTATTAACAACGCGTTTATATGCACTCAACTACCGGATTAAGTTAATGCGCATTAACGACTGCATGTAAACGTAGTACATTAGTCGCTAAATAATTTTGCTCTTTATAATTTACTTTTATTTCATTTTTTTACAATATTAGAACGTAAACTGGTTATTTTTTACAAATATCACGATTAAACAATAATTAAAAATGGTACTGACATAGGTCTATTTTTAAATATATTTAAATATTTTTAATTTGTTCGATTTTAATTTTTCTTAAAATGTATTAAATATTGCCTATACAAAACCCCTTAAAAATCGGATAAAAGGTGCCTCACAACTGGGTTGCAATATGTCAAATGTTTAAAAAGAGTCAGCATTTTTCAAATTTTGAATCCGCATATTATTCGATTTAGGTTCTTCAAAATGTTCTAGAATTGTCATGACCTCCTCAATTTTTATAGCACTTTTAATTTTTAAAATACTCTAAAAATAGTTATAAAATATATATTTTTAAATCGATATGACAAAACATTGATGAGGTAATAACGGCATACATTTTTCAGAACCTAAATCAGATAATATACGGTTTCAAAAATTGAGAAATGCTGAGCGTCTTTTTACAGAAATTATGTTTTGTAGCGTCAAAAACCAAAACCGTTGACACGTGATTTTCACGTACGACAGTGATTGAAACGTTATCGTATTGACGATATGTTTTCGGGTGATAATAATAGCTTCTTTTAGAGTTGGAAATAATTTTACAGATTATGATATTTTGTACATCAGTGAACAAAGTTTGTTTTCAAACTGTGAAACATTAAATTTTGGTTCATATTTTATCACAATACTAGCTTGAGTGCAACACTCTGTATAAGTAAGTCTCATTTTGTGTGTGTCATCTTGTAAGTGTAACTGTTTTTAAATGACGCATCTTATTATAGTTTTACTCCATTTGAGTGGAACATATTTTGAGTACAATTTATGAACCTCGATACATGTACTTTATCGGGATCCAAAAAACCGAAATTTTTAGGAAATAATGTTATTAATTAATTATTTTTAAAAATATTTTACCTATGCTATGGTAGAAAATTACTTAAACTTTCTAGAAGATAGTCCCAAAGTATTTTGGATGAATAGGTGGACAAAATAAGATTATTTATTCAAACTCGCTTTTTTCAGATATTTGTAAAAATTAAAACCTTGCTTTGCCCAGTTTTCACTTGAGTACAACAGGTTTTACACGTCATAAGAAAATTGTGAAAAATACTACGGAAGTCCAACGATTTGAGTTATTCAATATTTTATGCATATTATATTTTTTATAATGTAGGTAGTCCATAAATTGTAAAATTATTATAATGCTGTTGCCGATGCAGCTAGTATCAAAAACGTTGCAACTCAATAATTAAAATTGAAGTAATCATATGTAAAATTATTAGATCTTTAATACATTTAAAGTTCATTTTGGTGTGCGTGTAATATTTTTTGTTAAAAAGATGTTAAAAAAAAGATAGATTTTTTTAAAAATATTGCATTTAAGACAATCCTGTGAAGAACTTGGTATATTATAAATTAACCTTATTCCTTTGAAAACTTTTTACAACTATTCATTTTGTATTAATACATTATAGACATCATTTGAAAAGTTAGCAAGTTATAAATAAAATCGACGATAGGGTTTTCCCCCATTTTTGAGGGATATTGGTTACACAAAAGGGATAGGCGTTGGGACTTTTAATAGGTACCTACCTATATTAATTTGTAATGTATAAGCTATAGCTATACATATATATAATATGCGTTCCAAAATTTGACTTTTAATGAATTATTTTCAATTCATCATTTTTTTTTTTTTTTATTGTTAAATTTGACTGGACTTCAACAGACTAGGTATATATTATGGGTTTTATATATCCAAAGCTGTATTTAGATATTTTTTCGAAGGGGTCCAAAATTTATTTTATAATTTTAGTAGGTACATATTGAATTTGTTTCGTCTATCATATAGCAATTTATCGGATTTATGGATTTTGATAACAAATTCGAATGTATAAAACAAATTAACTTAAATACCTCCTACCTAATTAAATTTTTAAAAAATTTTCTATCTCATATTTTAAGATTATTAATTTAATAAAACCATATAAACTATAAAGTTTTATATTAGATTTATAGGAATAAATATTAAAAAAGTAAAAAGTCGATCAGAAATAGGGAGTTTTCCAAGCTGCAGTATTCAAAATATTTACGGACAATTCAATCAACGATGGACAAAAATAGCTTTTTTTGTTTGTATAAAACTCGTCACAGAGAACCGCATTAAAAATTATATTTAACTATAGTTAGGTATAGGTATATGCGTATATACATTTTTTAAATAAAATTATGATTAGGTACTTATTTTTAGCAAGTTCAAAAGTTAATAATTAAAAAAAAAATGCTCATTGTATTATCTTTGACAACACTTTTTGTAGCTGTATCAATATTTTTACGCATATCATAGTATTTTATGCGTAACGCATATACCTATAGGCTATAATATGATTGTTTTGACAAGTCTTACTGTTGCATTTAAATTACCATCTACGTAGGCACCTAGTTACTTACGTACCTATATGTTTTTTTAAGTGTTGTGATTCATTAACTGATCGGTTATGATTAAAAATATTGGATTGATGCTAGAAGTCACTAGTTCACATAAAAAATTTATCAAATGTTGAACAAATTTCGGAGGGTCCTTATAATTCGTGGTTACCTACGTATGATATAAAGTATAGATATCTACCAAAAAAAATATAAAATTACAATGTCTGTTGCAGTTACTCCATGACATAGAGAGTCAATTTTACCTTAAATAAGTTTTTAGAGAAAACCAATTTAAATTTACATTTTTGTAAACAAAGAAATCTTGTATAGTATCACCCATATAACCCATGAACTAATATAATTAAAAAAATAAAACATATAAATTATTATTATTATAAAACCATACAATGAAAATTATACACTTTTAAGTTTTGAGTATGTTAAAGTTTTTGGTTTGCACTGCAGATGATAACATAGTTGTTAAAATACATACCTATACGCAATTAAAACTTAAGTGAACTAATTCATTTTGTAATTTGGAGTTATAATAATAATTTGAAGTATATAATTCTTAAGTTCTCAGGCGCATTTTAATAAATATATAGTTATTATTTAATAAATAATACCTATAGGTGAATAAATAAAATTGTATTTTTCGTATTTTACTGAAATATCTAAAATAATACCGGCGAACTAAATTTCAATTATTTCAATATATTTTTTTATTTTTATATATTTTACTGATGCGTCATATTTAATATTCCTTCATCTATATAATTGTTTTTAAAATAACAAATATTAGTTATACCTACATTATTGTTGAACACAACGAATATTGAACATGAGTTATGCTTTCTTCTACCAAAGTGTAGAAATAACTTATAATGATCATACTGATCAGGAAATCAGATAATTAAAACCAAGGCAGTTTCTTTTTTAAATTTAAATTAACTATAATTTCTCTGAAAATAGTTCTCATAGTTAAATGTTATTTTGCGGTAGATAAAAAGTTATTTGGACACAATAATTGTATAAATAATGATAAGTACATGCTGTACGTACAAATTAAAAAAATAACATTTAAAATATACGAAATGTAGATTCAAATTTTTACATTATTATTTTTATATTTTTTTACTATAATGATATAGAAAATTGACCACACAGAATTATAGAACGCAGTAAAATATCTAGACGTTTTATATATAGGTATACAATATTACAATTTCTGTGATATAGTTCCTGTTGGCACAGAAAATATGCGTTATGAATACCCAACGAATATTTTAAACGATCTGTGGTGGTAATTCTAAAATATAAATATATTTTCAGAGATTATAATATATGTTTAGGTACATAATTTGTACATATAATTTGGTAATATTACTAAATTTTCCGTGTCCCATTTATAAATTATTTTATGATTAATTTTTGTTAAAAATCATGACTTACAAATAGTAGGGACCTATAAAAGTTATAAAAATATACGATTAATTAAAAAATTCTATCTTTAATTCATGGATTTACGTTTTTTTTTTCTACAAAAATGGCGAAAATTTCTTAATTTGGGTTAAACCGTATTGTTAACATAATTATTAGTTTTACAAATATCGAGAAGTTGCTAATCCTATAATTGTTAGGTACTTTAGTGAAAGTGTGTAAAAAGTTATTAAGTAGGGTAGATAAGTTTATCAGCTAATAGTCCTTTTAAATCCTAATATTATTTAGTCAATATAAATTATTTTATTCAAAATTATGATATGAAGATGTTTAAATTTATATTGGTCTACATTAAAGTATGGCACTGTTATTTGAAATCCGTATCTGGCTAATGATCATTTAAGATTAAAAAGTGTACAAAATAGATTCCTCTCTTATGCCGCATATATCATTAAAATACATCATTCATGCCACGATTACTCCCTTATTTGATCCAAATTAAACATACATTTACTTTCATCACCTCGTTCTGACGCCGACCTCAAGTACATCACATCTATTCTTAACGGTTCCTATGATGTACCTGATATTTTATTTTAACATTAGACTCCGCATTCTTTCTTATTATTCTAGAAACCATACTATTTTCTTTATTCCTTAATTATTTTTAGTCGTAAGTTAATTTTATTTGTAGTGTATATTAATTGTACCTATATATAAGTTGTTTCTATCTTATTATAATTTATATTATGTACCTATATCTAGTATCTACTTACAAAATTGTCCATTGGTATTAATAAAATAAATAAATTTAAAATTAATTTTGTAAATCAGGTTATGGAAGAATGATGGCGTTGCTGACGAATGGTACGTGAAGAAACGACAATTTATTAGTAATGGAGAAAAATGTACCTATCTATCGATTTCACCGATTTTTTTCTTCATGCCGTGGAAGTAATCGATATTGTCATCAAATGGCTTAATGGTTAGTCGAAGTTTATTTCAGTATATTGAATGTATAAATTTAGCAGGAGTTAGTATACTATTCTATAGTATACAGGAAGTTCAAATTTAATTATAACACTAAATATTTTGGACGGACAACCTTAAATCTAATTCTGATTTATTTAATTAAATAGAGGATATAAGAATATATATAACTTTAAATTTTTATTATAATTTATTTTTTCTACACATTCGTAATAAACAAATTTTTTTAGGATTTGATCCATCATTATTTTTGAAGTAGGTTTCAATGTTTCTTCAACTTTTCTGACAACTTTCTACTAATTTAAAAGTGGCCTGCCAATGCTCTAATGCGTCAATGACCAAATGGCCCGGTGAAATGTTAAAATTGGCCCGTCTAAAAGCCCGCACACCAGAAAAAAACTGAAATGACGCCTGTGGTTTTAGTCCTACTGTCATCAAATTCTTCTGAGAGAAAACTTCCAAATTTTTCATCTCAATCAATGTTATATTCTCACTATTCTGACTAACTTCGATGGTATTCCGAATCTTTCCATGCTTTTTTATAGTGATTTCCTTTCAATAGAATTCTATGTCTGCTTAAAATCAATAAATAATAGGTGTAGTGGTTTATTGTAGGTACTCATAATGCTTTTCTATTAATTGTCTTAGCGTAAAATCTTATCTTATCTCTGGTAATTTATTACAAACATTGTATCCATGTCCATAAGTGCAATAGTACTACATAGGTATATATCGGTGGCGGATCTAAAAGTTAAATTTATAATTTTATTAGTTATATTTTGGAGACCCTAAAGCTTAAGGACAGAATTTGGTAGGAGCCTACCTATTTTCATTTTTTTCTTTAGTAAATTTAATTGAAATTTTTTTCTCTATAGCCACATAAAGTCATTCTTACACTCATCCCAAATGACCTCATTAGGGAAAAATGTATTAATTTGTTTGGTATAGGTACCTACACCTAAATAATTTCGAATAAATTTTTTTTGTCTGTACCCAAATTAAAAAACCTGAGGGATCCACATCCATCATGTCCAATTTTTTACAATTAAATTTTAAAACTTAAATTTACAAAATTAAATTGTAATCCAAAATGAAGGTATATAATATAAATTTGTATTTAGGTACCTACTTATTTTCATTTCTTTCTTTAGTTAATTTAATTGAAATTTCTTTCTCTATAGCCATATAAAAATTCATTCTTACATTAATCTTAAATGACCTCAGTAGGTAATCATTTATTCATTCTTCTGGTATAAGTTTGGTTCTCTTTCTTTCTTGTAGAAGAAATGAAAAAAAAAACATATTTAACCATACCAGTACCTATACATAAAATGAAAGCATTTGAATTACTATTCGAGGTGTACTATAATACTGTAGTCGACTGTCGATGAACTATACGAATATTATGGGACTTGTTCCAAAAGGAATGAAGTAATCCGAAAGACCCAAAGGAACGTTTGAACAAATGGATCCAAAATGAGTCCGGACCCGTGTGAACGATGTGAAGTTACAACCGTATTCAGTTCCGATCGTTCCCCTGTTGGACCCGTTCATTCGCGAACAATACATCTCTAGTAGGTATAAACTAATACAATCAATGTATATTTTCTATTACATGAGTGGTTTTTTAAAACAAATGGATTGTGGAAATTCATCTAGTTCATCAGATTGGGAAGATGAATTGGAAATTATAACTGCTTTGTAGCTTTCAATGATGAAAATATGTCATCAAGAACAAGAGCATAGATATATGGAATAAATAAAAAAAAAGGAAAACATTGGGTGAATTTCATAGACTTGCTCAGGAATTAAAAAAAGATCCGAAACGATTCCACGTGTATTTTCGAATGATAATGAATTTTTTTTTTTACATGAATTCATTAAACAGGACATATGTAAATAAAATACTCAATTTCAAAAAGCCATCAACATAGAAGAAAGATAAGTTGTTTATTTGAGGTAAGTACTAATAAATAATCATAATATCAGAATTAAAATTATAATTAAAAATATATATAAATTTAGTTTATTGGTATTGTGTTTGAAGAAGAGACACTGTTTTAAGTACGGTCAATTTTTCTTATCCGTCTTGTCCTTTGCGGAAACAGATGGATATTCACCACTGGAATTTTTTTGGTTTAGAGCTTGCGATGAAGATGAGGCATGTGATTGTGGTTGTATAGAACAGGGATAGGAAGTTGTCGAAGAAAATTGTCGGTTGCATTTTATTTCTGCAGATAATACAGAATTACTCAATGCAAGTTTGATTTCGCATTGTTCCAATTTCGGCAACTTCTTTGTTATTTTTAACATGGTTAAAAAAAACAAGTCTAAATCATCAAGAGTTTCTAAAACGCCAGCCTGCTTCGATGCTGTTTGGTGTATTTTCTTTCCCTCGTACTGATGTTTCCTTGAATCCGAACTTTCCTTTAATATTTCAACCAATTGTCCTGTTGGAGTTGTATATTGTTTTTGTTTTTTAAAACGTTTTACAGCTTTGTTGCGTTTCTCCTCAATTCCAGCTTCGTTAGAAGTTGCATCAAAATCAATAGCTCTGTCGTTTTGAGCATCTTGTTCGTTTTCTATATCTATCTGAATTGGTACGATATCTTCTGCTTTATACTCCTCAGATTCAGCTACTAAGTTAGATTCATTAAAATGTTCTTGTATGCTTTAATAAAAAATATAGATTATAATTTATTAAATATACAAAAAAAAAAAGTTTGTAATGTTCATAGTAAACCCAATATTAATATTTACTTTCTGCCTTCTAGAAAAGGTATGAGAAATGACATTTGTTGCTCAAATTTCCAAGAGGGTTTTCTTTTGCAAGCTGGACCACTTATTGTCTCATCGTCATGTCTATTTCTTACAATGCAAAAATTTCTTCTCAAGTTCTCCCAACGTTGTTTTGTTTGATTTCCTGAAAAGGAAATATTAAAATCGTGAAATACAATGGGTTGGAAAAAATAGCCGATCTGGTGAAATTTAGAAACAGATGATTGATACAGTTGAATTTTCTTATCTAATATTAATTTTCTACACTTATCAAATGTATTATTATTATTTAATATTTATCAACTTATGCACATTTATTTTCGGTATTTTTGTATCAGAATCTAAAATAAAAATTATTTACATTGTTCTTGTTTCAGATTTTTAGCAACAGGAAATTATTTTAGAAGTATTGGATTCAACTTCCATCGATTGAGTAGATTAAGTATTGGATTCCAAAGATTGGGATTTGATACTTTTTGAGAAATTGTGAAAGAAGTTTGTGATATAGACATAAGTGTTGCAGTAAAATATAAAAAAGTGGCATTTCCCTAATTTCATCGGTACCATTGACGGAAAGGACAGTTATATATCTAGTGCCCCATTAATTCCGGATCTACATCCTATAATTATAAAGGTACCTAGTCATTCAATTGTATGTTTAGCAATTGTTGATATAGGTTATAAGTTTACTGCAATGGATGTCGGCTTGTATGGAAGGAACAGTGATGGTGGAAATTTTTGTTAGTCGGTAATTGGTCAAAAGTTAAGCAACAAAACACTCAATGTAATAAAGTTATTTACTTTTCCCATATAGTAGAAACTATTTAGGGGATAATGAACCTAAAAAAAATATTTAATTATCGATTTTCACGAGGTAGATACGTTGTCGAGAACGCCTTTGGAATCTTAGCCTCTCGTTGGAGGTGTTTTCGTGGGTACTTGGAAGTACAACCAGAATTTGTGGACAAAATAGTGCTTGCATAAGTTTTTATGTGCAGACAACGTGTTTGAACCCGATATTGATCCACTAAGAAATAGCGTTTCAAGTTCGAGAAAAATTTAGAGATTAAAATATTTCGGATGCTGGTAGTTCGGAAAGAGATAATTCATTCTTAATTAATAAATATACAAAAACTTATGTTTTAACATACATAACTTATTACGTAGCTAGTAGTTGGTTTTTTATTAGGAATCCAAGTCGGAAAAACGTAATCAGTAAAATTTCAAATCCTACATTTTCGCTATCCGCATAATACAATTTTGTTAATTAAATTAGTGTAATTATTCAAATATTAAATGATGATTTTATTTACAAATAAAAAATATATTAAATGTAATATTTGATTATTTTTGTAAATGAAATGTGAGTTGAAAAGATGAGTATATGGTTGTGTAAAAATAATATATGTATTAAGATAAGATTATATTAGACTAGTGCGATTAGACTTTAGGTATAGTAAGGTCTATTATGACTTAGAATTTTCAACAAATTGACAAATGACAATAGACATAGTAATTTAAATATTAATTAAAGTAATTAAAATTGAAGGGTCTCGTGCAATAACCAGGTGTCTTCACTTTTTATAGAAATCGTTTTTATTCCAACTTCCGATAAAGAAAATCGTAGTCTACATTTACGTGTAAGAACGATACAAATCCGCTCACTCTATACACTAATAACTTAGATAAAGAGATAACTGGTATAAAATATTCGGTGCAAGAACCAAGTGTCTCTGGAGATACCTGGTTTTTTCCCGTAAGACATTGACGAAACTGTACACAGCACATGCATTATACTATACGTGAATTTTTAATTTTAACCTGTCCAATTTTATATTATTTATCATAATTAGGGTCAATAACCAGATATCTTCATTGCTTAAATTTTTAAAGTTAAATTAAGAAATTAAATTTATGTTTTATTATTAAATCTGGTTATAAATCAATATCAATCATATAAGTACTCAATTTTTTTTTATACTTTTTGAATTTTAAAAATAAAATTATTAGATGTATTTTTGAGTTAAATAAAATTTTCACACTTTTATGGGCATAAACTAGGTATAATATCATGACTTTATACTAAATTAAGGCGTTATATATAATTAGAAACAATAATGTTAAACCATACGATTAAATAGTTACGCATCTAAAGAACTCAAATATATGTTTATAACAACTATTCTATTGTGATGAAATTAATAAAAAAGTTTTTTATGTCTTCTGAAAATGTCAAAATATTGAAATACCTGGTTAATGCACGAGACCCTTCAATTTTTTTTTTTTTATTAAAGCTTTCGTAAACATGTACATTATAGCTTAACACTTAACAAGTTTAATGATACATAACTAAAAATTACACCAATAAAAGAAAAACAAAGAAAGAATAAAAAATAGATAATTAGAAAATATAATAAACAATTTTTAATAAACTAGAATAATTTAAATACAGAACCCAGAACTATAAAAGAAAGAGATAATATTTACAATAAAAGTTGGAGAAAAGGAATTAAGGACAGTAAATGAGTTCTGTTCATATGAAGATAAAGTGCGTTGAAAAGTTATATTTACCTGATATTTGTAGCTCTTTCCCAATTTCTTCCCAAGCTATTTCTCGTATATTTTGATTACGATAATCATGTAAGCCATAATTATATAGAACTTCATGCTCTCTGACTTTTTCTATTAATAGATTGTCTATTTGGAATACTGAAATATTTAAATTTCGGTATTTAAAAAAAAATTGACATGAATTTTATGTTAACTCACGTTATGCGAGTCAAAAATGTGTAAACTTTCAAAAATAAAAACCGTGCTGTTACGTGTGAGATTGATAACGTGACGTGATATCAGTGTGGTTTTAACCACGATTTAAGATATACAGGTTGCTCATCTACCCATGTTAAATAGTAAACCAATGTGACTTATAAACTGAGAATCTAGATCAGCTGACAAAAAACCACTACTAGCGCTCCTAGCAGTATTATCAACATAACCGTGATTATCGTAATATAATCAATGATTTTATACAAAATATTTATTATTATTATTATAGTACAACTATTACTAATATCCCCTGCATTTGGCGAGTTTTATAATTTTTACCGCTAGGAGCGCTGCAAGTGGTTTATGGAGTGTCAGTTTTTGGGTCACATAATCAGTATTCGATGAGTAACCAGTATATCTTAAATCGTGGTTTTAACATATTTAAATATGCTTTCTACATTTTTCCGCGGAACATGATACCCGTGATAGCACGTGACAACAGTCTGTTCCCACCACGAACTAAGATAGTATGGACTGGTATCCACATGGTAAGGGGTAGTAGGGGAACGTTCATCAAATGTTTCGTCTTCGATTTCCGTGTATGGAACACACAAAATAGATATATTAACACAAATAATATCTAACTTTGTAACCATGCGAATGCGACAGTACTCAATAATTGCAAATAAAACAACCAAGAAGAAAAAAAAAATTAACAAAATTGGTCACTACGTAAGTGTACATACAAATTAAAAACAATAAAGATTTAAGATTTAAAATGATCAAACTGTATTTTTTAATTTTTAGTCCGTGTAAACATTGATAATGATATTATCTGTATTATTATTAGTATTTTGTATTTTCACATAGATGGCACTATAAACCATACTTGTACCGCTCGAAATAATTGAGGTCCACTGATAATGTCTCCGATTCTAGCAGGCCCCGGACACTCTTTCAAATTAACATTGTTAGTATACTTATCACAGAGAAACGTGTGGGCCATATTCCTATTTAGCAATAAGTGTGACCACATACTCAATGTTGTATAATTTATAATATGATTGTATATTTGGTGGGCCCTCAAATAATAGTCATTATAGAATAAAAATATGTCGAAGAAGAAAATCTATATATATAATATAATATTATATCAAAAAATACTTATATATAACATATTATGTTATATGCTGTAAATAATTTATTTAACAATTATTGT
>JAIPRL010003669.1:0-44751 GCA_025469235.1 Pemphigus obesinymphae | reverse complement strand
ACATAACGTGACATTTGCTAATATTAAGGGAGAGGTTAAGTTGTTTTGCCCAGTTGCAGAAGGAATCGATATCAGATTGAAGGAGGAGGCAGTCGGAAGGAGATGAAATTTTGAGGAATAGTTTGACTTCGTCAGCGAATAGCAGTACTTTAGCAAATGAGAGGAAATCAGGAAGTGAGTTGACAAAGAGGATGAATAATAAAGAGCTAAGGTGGCCACCTTGAGGAACACCAGAAGGAATGATGCAAAGATCAGAGAGTACGTCATTGATGGACACAAATTGTCTTCTTGAATTAAGGTAAGATACCAACCAAGATAAAAGAGGATCGCCAATACCAAGATTATCTATAACCTTGATGAGAGTGCCGTGGTCAACCGTGTCAAAAGCTTTTTTGAAGTCCATAAATATTGCATCAACTTGATGACCGAATTCTATATTATCAAGAATGTAAGTTGAGAAGACTAAACTACTTGTAATGGTAGACTTCCCACACCGAAAACCATACTGACTATCACTTATAATGTGATTAATATTTCTTTTTACAGACGAGTAGACAAGGGATTCAAAAAGTTTAGCTACGTGAGGGAGAAAAGATATTGGCCTATAGTTAGAAACGTCAGAAGGGTTACCAGATTTTAAGATAGGGGTAATAGAGCAGGTTTTCCAAACAACGGGAAAAACTCCTTCGTTGAGGGAACGTTGAAAAAGAAGATAGAGAGGATAAGCTAAGGAATTACGACAATTATATAATAAGTGAGCAGAAATATTATCAGGACCATTAGAATGATTGTGTTTTAACGAATCAAGAGCGGTGAAAACATCAGTGCATGAAAAGGAGCAGTTTGATGGGAGATTGAAAGAATAATTTTTGCAGGATTTAGTGACAACATTAGACGTAAGAGATGTTAGTGGTGGTTTAAAAACTGAAAAAAAGAATTTTGAAAAGAGATTAGCGATGCTTTGTGGGGAGCTAGAAATCTCATCAAAAAGATGTACAGTGGAGGGGATTAGAGAATACTGTTTAAGATCCCTGGTGTACTTCCAGAACTTAGAAGGATTAGAGGAGAGAGAATGCTCAGTATCACTTATGTAAGAACGATAATTAATTAAGGATAACCGCTTGCACTTAGCCCGGAGCTCAGAAAAAATTAGGTAGTCAGATGCTGAATTTGACTGTTTATATATTTTATGGGCATGCTTTTTTTGATTTATTAAGCGTTTTAAGGGAGAGGATACCCAGCGAGGGAATTTAGGTGTTTTGAAGATCTTTTTAGGTATAAACTTATGGATAGAGTTGAGTAAGGCATCATTGAAAATTGTGGCTACGTCATTAATAGAGTATAAAGAAAAAGTAGCTTCCCAGTTGAATGTGTATTTAAACATGTTTTATAAATTGTTAAAAACTCAACATGTTTGATTATTTTATACAACTACTCATAACTATTAAAAAAAAAAAAAATTAAAATATCGTAAAAAACATCCGTAAAGCACTAGATAATGTTGTTATCTATAATTTGTTTTTCGTTTCATATTTCTAAGACGTTTGTAAGTTGTTGAAAATGATAAATGCTAACATAAGTTTTTCATTGAAAGTGGTTTGCGCCGACATCCTCTAAAGAATAATTCCTGTGAATCTCCCCCCTCCCCTCCGTATACGTACCTAATGCGAGTATAAATTACGGTTTTGATAATAATGCAATAATTAGTAAATACGACTACCTATAGCATTCTTTATATGGATTATTTATTGATTGTAATAAGCGTTCCTTTCTTTTTTGATGCATATAAGTATAGGTACCGATACGTTTTTAGTGCAGTCCAAATCATATTAGTATATATAATACGTAAGTACTCGTACAATAATGAATAATGTGTCCTTTGAACTTAAATTGTACGTCATGAAAATCCTATAACACGTGTATGTCGGCCGGACGCAATGTCGCCCGGCACGAGGTCTATCAGTGTATACCGCGCGGGATCGGAATTTCGATGACACCGCCGGCGAGTTCAAAAGAATGGGTGGGGTACGACGTCATTATACCTACTCGTTCGCCGGGTAATTTGTGACGTTTAATAAACGATTGCCCTGCATATTATTACATATTCCGCGCGGCGCGGCGGCTGTGTACGTAAAAACCGCCCCTACAAAGCGTATATAAAAACGTTCGAGTGTACAGCCACTTCACGGGGTCGTCCGCACTGCCACCCCGTCCCTACGTCATATGTTATATAATACGATATTATTATTATTATTATGTAAGTATACGTATAATAATATAAATAATATACACAGAGAGACGACACGGCCTTTGCGGAATATTATTATTATTATTATTATTATTATTGTTTACGTAGATTCGCGACGGCCAGTATAGGGAAAAAAAAAAAAAAATAGAAAAATAAAATAAGTAATAATAAAAAATCATTATTGCCGTTATTATTGTTATACGACGTCATATTATCAAATAACAACAACAACGATGACAAACGACAATGCGCCCGAAACCAGCAGAGTATTTTTGTACGACTATGACGACGGCGAGGGTATATATATATATATAGTGTATTCACCCCCTTTTATGTATATACGCGCGATGACATGCGCCGCCACCCCATCACCGGCGGGGCGCATAAAAATTCCTACAGCTCGTTACGCGCGCAATATTCCGTGTGCACTATATGTACCGCCGCCGAGGGGGTGTGCTCAAAAGTCTTTAATCTGTTGAACACGCGGATCTAATCGTTGTCGTCGTCCTCCTCGTCCTAGCCGGTCGGTCGGTCGGTCGACCCCTCGACAGCCGCTCGTACGTACGTATATATACTTAACAGGCAGGCAGACGAGGACGATGTGCAGTATACGCCATATTATCGTCATTAAAAAAAAAAAAAAATAATAATAATAATAATAATAACAATAATACGACGACGACGACGATGATGAAAAAAAAAAAATAATAATAAAAATGAACACTGTTCAAAAGCCGCCCGCGTGTGTATCCCCGCGCGGAGGCGGACAAGATTTTTATATTAAAAATAATAATAATAATAATAATAATAATAAACGTTGTATTATAATAATAATAATAATAATAATAATATATGTGTACGCCACGCGGGAATTTCATTAGCTTTTGACGCTGACCGGACAAGCGCGCATTTTGCGGTCTTAATATATATAGTTCTACACATATCAATATACCGCGAGTACACACGTAATATTATAATACATATATATTATATACTGCTGCAGTATACGTAAAATGATAAATATAATATATTATGCTGCGATATTCATAATGTACCTGTCCATACTATATAATATAATATATATATTTGATATTTTATACACCCGGACCGTGGACCGACCGCGGTGAAAACTGTTGATTTTTTGATATACCTACCTACCCGTACGTGCGCGGCGTGACCGATAATTATCGGAGCCGGTTTCGCGACGGCAGTGCAAGCCGTGCGCAGCGCCAAAATAAATTATCGTTATAAACGCGTTTAAAATTGCATTATTTAGATTTTTCCAAAAATGCATTTCCCCCCCCCTCCTTTCATTTCGATTGTTTCTTCACACGTGTATTTTCGGAAAATTTGTAGCCCGGTGGAATCATCACCGACCGTCTTCCTCACGACGGGCGAAAATCGTCGGTGCACATGAATTATCTCTTATATTTTTTTTACCGGAAAAGGTTAAAATATCGTCACGTACCTATACAGAGCGCAAACATTACATTTTGTTATGAACTCTGAAAAACTGGCACAGAAATGGTCAAATGTTTGAACACTTTTTATGGATATAAGAAATCTACTGTTTACAATATTAGTTTGAACCATTGATTGGATTCAACCAAAAATTAAGACCTTTCTTTAAAATTTACATCTTGCCGCACCATTTGACTTTTGGCTAGACAGTAAAATTGAAGCTTAACATTTAAAGGTCGATATTTTACGTTTATTATTAAAGAAATTGAATTAATTGGTTTTAGAACGTTTTTCTGAGGGAGGGGGGAGTCAGTAGGGTCTGGTTAAAATATCACTTTCAAAAAGAGGAAATGAGAAAATCACTCATTCACATCATCATTCACCATTCTGTTGGCACTACAGGAGGGGGTCCGTTTATCAGTATACATACATACTTAATTATAAAGTGTTTGCGGATTAAATTATATATATATATATATATATATATACTTTTTATAATGTTCATAAAGTTCTGAGGGGGTCTAATACCGCTGGAACACCCCCATAAAACCACCATTGGATATACCACCTACCTATAAACTATGTTTCAAATGCAGTAATATAAAGTTCTTTGAGTAGGTACCTACCTATATAATTTCAATTTTTAATATTGTACGATAAAGACTCGAAAAATAAGGAGAAGGAGGCCTCTTAACGTTGCGCTAAAGTATTTTTTAAATTATATTATAATAGGATGATAACAATAGTTTAATTCTATATTTACAATATCCACCATTAAACTGATAAAATTTAACAAACAATTTCCTCTTGTGTGATCTATAAACTGCACCATCGTTAAAAGCTATAAGTGTATATTTTTATTAATACCTACCTAAAAGTTGGGTAGCTATATTGGTACCCACTACAGCTACACCCTGGACGGGTAGACGACGGCAATTTCATTGACCAATGCGCATTATTATTTACGCTTTAATAGTTAACTTTGAGCGAATTCAAAATTGCTCCATTCGAGGTGTTCTTTCGTTGGAGATTTACGTCTGATGTTTATACGCTGGCGACGACGACGTATGGTATTATAATACGGTAACCACCCAAACGCGCCTCGACAGATATTGAAACGATACATCAACCGCCCCTGAGTTTTCCACCGCGAACTGTCGATTTGTATCTGAAAATTAAAAGTTAATATACATAAATCACCGAGATAGAGACAGTGGATCGAAAAAAATCCCGTTTAGACTTCAGATACACACAGATATAATATATTATAGGTATAATGGTATATACTTAACGCACGTTAATTTATCGTCCCAGACGCCACGCGCGTACTAAATATCGCCATTATAAGCGTTCAGACGATATAAAAAGTCTCTCTGAATCAGTTCTAAATTAAAATGTGCAAATTCAAAGTATAAACTCAAAATGTATACAGTTTCCTCGGAAAATGATCTAAGCGTCTTCTGATGGTTATTGTGTCTCGAGTTGTGAACCAGGCTCAGATATAGAAATGAATACCCTAGCTACAGTATATACCGGTGTACCCAGTTGTGTGTTTTTTTTTTTTTGGTGGGGGGGAGGTAGGGAGTAGTACAGCTATACGTGGGTGTATCCATTTACTATTTCACTCATTTAGCGTATACCAGCTGTAAAAACAGCAAAGATGTGCGTGCGTATACTTACTATAAAAGTAATGAAAAAATTGATGTGAACAATTATTATTAACGACATTTTTATAAATTTATCGATAATGCAAAATAAACGACAAATTAATTTTTTTCGTAAAGTGCTAGGTTTTAGCATCATGTTTTTTGCGACTTGATTGTCGATCAGCTTGACTTATTGTGAGGCTTGTGACATATGGAAGTCAAGAGTTTCTAATACATCGTCACTTTTTTTTGTGCATCACTATGGTAAATGGGTAGGTATTATATCAATTCAAAACTACTAGGATATTCGAACCTATATCATACATATTATACACTATATATATTACGAGTGTATATATGTATGTACCCTATGATTTTTATAACTACAGTCCTGAATCTAATAGTGCCTCATTTTTTTTTTTTAAATGTCCATAGTATCATGTACTTATTGTACATAACTAAAGAAAAATGCATCACTTACATTTTATAGTATATTATATAGGTATCTGTATCTACTATATAATTACTATAATTACTATACTTATAGTTTCAGTATAGTGCAGTTTGCACAATTAATATATTTTCTTAAGGGGACGCCGAACGCTTAGTTAGTAAGGGATTCTCTATGGGCAGCAATTAAAAAAATGGAAATTGAATGATTTGAAAATATTCGATATAGTTTTATTTTTATTATTGCTCAATCTTGATATTTACTTAAAAAAATATAAAACTGCCTTCCACTCTACATCTACAACTCTCTTAATAATTATCTTAAACAAAATATGTTTAATTGTTTTGAAAGAGGAACACTTAAACTGTTCTTCTTCGATGAGATGTTTTTGATAACTAAATGATAAGCCTAATTGGTTATAAAAATATTTTTATTTTGATATATATAATCATTTATATTATTATTATTATTTGTACGAGTATATATTACACGTTGGAGCATAGTGGTGAATTACACAGTTTAATAACTGAAGGAATGATAGAAGAAACACGATCAAGAAAAATGCCCAGAACGAAATATATCAGTCAAATAATGAACGACGTAGGAGTCACTTCCTACAGCTGGAACTTAAACACACTGCAAATGACAGGGGAATATGGAGAAAACATTTCTTATAAATGAATTTATTTTAAACCAATGTCTGGATTGGTAAAAAAGAAATTTAACTTGTTTTAAAAAAATCTCTATAAAAAAAAAAAAACACAATAAAAGTCATGATCTTTCTTTTCATGTCAAAATTATATTTCTGCGATAATTGTGTACTGTGCTGTACCTATACACATATATAGAGCCAAACCTTGTTTTTACATGACAAAATCACACGCAAGACGTCGTATGTAAATTGTGAGCTTTTAAAAAATTTGATAAAATATCACTCAGGCGTCTTCGATTAATATGATTGAATGAAGTCAAATAACATTAAAAATGGATCCCAAGCACGCCCCCCCCCCTAAATTGTCACCTGCATGAATCTATTTTTGATATAGGTAAGATTTAGTATAATATAGAATCTAAGACATTCTCATCCCCTCGAAAATATTAAACTTGTACTTATATACAATATATTATACTAATAGTGCCCATACACAGTGTTGAATACAGGTATATTTCAGGGGAGCATTTGCCCCCCCACCCCCGATAATTATAATGTGAAAAAATATATTTATTAAATATTTAATACTCGTTACGATTTTATTATCTTCAACAATGCGTATTATACAATTTTACATTAAAACACCTAATAAATAGGTACCTATCTAATCGTGTTTAATGAAATATTATTTATTATTCTTCTATCGTACAATGCAATACTTACAATCGTTTTCATCCATACACTTTTACACTCAATAATGTATAGGTACGTACTATTTGCCGAATTTGACGAAATTATATAAAATACTATTAACGAGAACGATATAATGATTAACTAATGTCGAAAATAATAAATACGATTTATGATAGTAACTGGATTACGATTACCTACCGGTATCTACTATTATTACCTACTTCATCGTTAATAAATTGTATTCTTGAATATACACATTTCGATAATAAATTAGTCGTTTACGTACAGTTGTTTGTAGTTGAATGTTGTTTCGTAAAATGGCTAAAAAAAGTATAACAGATTATTTTTCACAAAATAAAATAGTTAAAATTTCAGAACACCAAGAATTTCATCATGATACAGATGAAGATGAATTGACTACCTCTTTGAAAAAATGTAAAGTAAAACGGTTATATAAAAAAAAATGGGAAAATGATTTTCCGTGGCTTAATTTTGATATTCAACGTGACGGGGCTTTTTGTGAATTATGTGAAAAACATGCTGTAAATGACTCCGTATTATTGGTTAGCACTGGAGGAAAATCCATCAATACGCCATTTATAAATTATAATAAAGGTATGGGAAAATATGCTAAACTAAATAAACATAAAAATTCTACTACACATATTCGTAGTGTAGAGCAATAAAGATTTACTTTACAGGCCTCGAAAAATCTTGTTTACTGTCAAATTTTAAATAAAAAAAATTCCGAGGAATGTAAAATTAATAAAAAATATTTTACAATTCTTTTTCGCAGAATTTATTTTTTGACTAAAGAATAGATAGCACACACAACCAAGTATGAGCCTTTAGTTAAACGTCCATTTGTGAAAAGTAGTTATCACTTCAAAATTGGATTGACACAAATAATGATAGATCTACACATATTAGTAAAGCTACAGCTATTGAAATTTTACGTTGTGTATCAGAAATATTAGATAAAAATTAAAGAATGATGTTTTTGGTAAAACATTTTCTTTGATGGCCGATGAAAGTACAATTAATATCAACAATAAATCTGAGTTATCTATATGTATTCGTTATGTTAAAAATAATCAACCAGTTGAACAATTTCTTGGTATTGTAGATTTATTTGATACTAAATCTAAAACAATTGTAGACGCAATAAATGGTGAATTAGCTAAACACAATTTATCCTACGAAAATATTATTGCTTGTGGTTTTGATGTGGCGTCAAACATGTCAGGAAATAAAAGTGGTGTTCGTAGACTTATTAGTGAAAAATCTGGAAGGGCCAACTTCCTTATATACATTGTCGAGCACATATATTGTCACTTGCACTAACCAGTATGCGTAATAAATTTCCAAAAATTAAACGAGTGTTTCACGTCTTAAAATATATTTACAAATTATTTCATTAATCACCTAAGCTTGAGCTAATGCTTCACAAAATACAAACTATAATTAATTACCCTGTTTTAAAAATATCAGAAACTGTAGAACTGTATTAAAAAATTGTCCATGCAATCAAACAGTCTTATATTTTCATTCAGTGCAACGAATCGAATTATGACAAACTTCGAAATCGGATGGGACAAGACACATTGGGATATTGCAAGAAAATAAGTATCAAAGGTGAAAAAAACCCATCACAGGAGTTCATCGAAGAAGGAATCGATTTGTATGCAAGACAAAAAACTCGTCGCATAAGATTGATTTAAAAATAAAAAATAAAATATGTTACTCATTTTTATAAATAATATTTTTATTTAAATGTGTATATATTATGTTATGTATGAAACATTAAACGTACTTTATTCATTGTAATAATTTATAATAATAGGTAATAATAATATACTCGTCGGTACTTATCAAAATTTAAATTGAATTTATATTGTTGTGTAATTCTTATAAACACCGGAGAATAGTAAGTTCGATACATTTTTGAATTACGTACTTTGTTAACCTATTCTTCAGAAAAAATTTTAGGGGAAAAGAACATATTCTAAAAAGCAAAGGCCAGTTTCTGTTATTATATATTTTTAAATTAATTAATTAACAATATTATTTCTCAAAAAAATTTGGTCTCCGACTCTTATATAGGTATATATATATGTATATAACTACTATTGTATAAAATACATAAACCGAAGTATATGAATTGCACTAAAAAAAGTTATACTAACAAGGCGTCACACTCAAAAAAAAAATTACACATCCAAAATATCCCATTTAAAAAAAGTTATATTTACAAGGAGTTTCATCCGGTAGGTGTTGCACTCAAACTAGTTTAATTAATAATACCAAGAAGTATGACCGACGACTAAAAAGGGGGAGCCCTCCCAGAAAAAATATCTGAATTCGACACTGCCCATACATACTTATTTTCATACCTAGTACAATACCAATAATATAAGTAATGTTTTAATGTTAAAAAATTGATTTATTCTTGATGTATAGCCAATGTAGGTACATGATATATTTTTATAGGGGCGGTGCATTTGAGGAGACTTTAAAACCTTTGCACAGCATAAAACAAAAATATATATATAATAATGCCTTATCATTTACGATAGTCTCATTTTTAATAGATATTATAGATCCCGGCAGTTTTTGTAATTGATTTGGAAGACTAGTCATAAACGCGTTCACACAAAGTTTGTATTTTCCTGTCCCACCACAACTGCGATAGTTTTTTTTTTTTTTATGTTACCTATCGAATATTATTTAGGCAAATTAATTAGTTAAATCATTGATATAGTTTGATATATATATATATATATATACAGTGGCGTATTTTAAATTTTTATTAGGAGGGGGGGTTTAGCCGTTATAATTAAGATAAAAAAAACAGAATTTATTGTTTCGGTATTGCAATTTACCGACAGGCGACAATAATTAATAGTTTATTCATAAAAGCCTAAAAACGGTCCTAAAAAGAAATGATACATTTTGATGATTTTCTTTGCTTCTGGGAAGGAGGGGAGGTCAGAACCCGGGAACCTCCTCGTAAATACGCCACTGTATATATATCATATACTATATATATATATATATATATAGAGATTTCTTTCTGAATATATATATATAGGATTTGGGCTACTATACTTATTGTAATAATATAAATTATTATTATCGTGATTATTATTAATTTTGTCCGAGTTTTATGCCACAGGCTTTCTCGGCAACCAACTTTCAATAAAAAAAATAGAAGATTTTCTTTTATATATTATTTAAAAAGCTATTTTAGATTATATATATATATTTCATTTAAGGTATTCTTAAAAATTTATGACCTCCTTTACCAGTACGTACGGTGTTCTACGGGTCATAGTTGGCGATCCGCATATATCAGTGGCGTCAGTAACCGTGTCGTTAGGTATACAAGTATTCAGAATATGTACTCGAATACATAGTGTATATAGTATCCCCTATGTATTTAAAATACTTTACAAAATGTATTCTAAATACTTTTAGAGTACATTTTTTTAAACTAGATTTTAATAACAAAAATAGTACCTATAATTATAATATTCTCATATTTAATTTTTTTCCCATGTAAATTAATATAATACAATATTATATTTATAATATAATAAAATGCAATTGATAATAATATATACTTATCTATTAATTATAAATTATATCCAAATTTTAATATTGTATAATTGAATTAAGTAGTAAGTTAGTGGGTAATTTATTTTTGTAATAATTAGTATTATATGCCTATATACCTAGGTATATGTATATAAGATTTCATATCAATAACTAGTAACTACTGTAATTACTAAATTTATTATAATAAAATTATATCAATAAGTATAATACTTTCAGATTATTTATTTCATCAATAAAAAATATTATTATTTAAATCTATATAAGTATTTAAAATTAGAAAATAACATTACTGTCCCACTAAATACAGTTAAAAATAAAATAATATTTACAGAAAAAGAATGAAATTATTTTAAAAATGTGATTGAACCTTAAAAATATTCGGAATACTACACAAGTGTGTATATATATATATATATATATGCAGTGTTCGAAACGTTTAAAAAATTGAATTCGTTCACGTTCAATAAGTAAAAAATGAACTCGTGTACGTTCGTGTTCAAATGTGTTTAAAAAGAACACATTCACATTCGTGTTCTTTAAAAAGAATAGTTACTATAAAGTTACTGATTCATTTAGAAACTGTCGTTTTCATTTTATAGTGGACCCAAGGAAATTGGACATCTGAGTATTATATTTAAATCTAACAAGGCTAATTTGATTAACAAATTAATTTTAACGGACTGAAAATCGTTCAAATTTCTTTAAAATATGAATTTCATTCACGTTCACGATATTTTTGATAGAAACGAGTGGCGTTTGCGTGTCGTTCACAAAATATGGACGTAAGTGCACGTTTCATTAACGTCGTTCTTCCCAAACACTATATATGTCTATATATATAGGTATTAGGTAGATTCCATTGATTTTATGATATACTTACATAAGGTACATTATTATTATTAATGTATATTATAAAATCAATAAGCCCTGTGGAGGGGGCTAAGAATAAGTCCACGGTTTCCTCATGCTTGTCGTAGAAGTCGACTAATTGAGGTCGCGTCAGGTCGACAGCCGGCATAAAACTTGTGAAAAAGGTGGCCGACCCCAAATATAGTTGGGAGAGAAGGCGAAGGAGAAGAAGAAGAAGATATTATAAAATCAATGGTTACATCAATATTCAGTCTCCCGATGTATTCTATTCACAGACCTCATCTACTTATATCATTAGTTATTACCGAATATATTAATTTTTTAGGCTTCGAGCATAGATTATTTTTTTAACTATCTACGTCGTAAAATTCTAAATTTTCTTTCAAATAAGTTCGGCTTTAAATTATTAGGCAACGAGTGTGATATTAATAATACGTATTATATATAATATATACGAGTATGTATGATGTACATAATATATTACATATAATATATAGGTATATATCTACCGACTATCTATATAGGTATATAAAATGGCAGTAATATAAAAACTATAAGCATTTCCTTCTGCGAGGAATTCAAAATTCTCCCTGTAGTATCCGATTCGTATTATTATTATTTTATACGTACTGCGTACATATTGTGTACATATCTGGTGCGCCTTTGCCATTTATGATGTTTGACCGACCGGAAGTTATTTTAATATTCAGTATCGCTCAGGAATGCCTTTGTGCGCATGAAATTACACGCGATTCGGTTCCTTGTTTGTCAAATTGTATCATAACCGCTGCTTGCACACCACGCGTATTGTTTTGTATTATTATAATACTGTTATAATAATATTTTCCAAAGTCCGAAGGCTCGCCGAAAGTTTGTGGCTTTATACACACAATTGCAGTGGACCATGCCGTCAGACCACCGGTCATCAGACGGACAACGTACGGAGAGTGTGATTAATGTGTTTTCGGACGTCCTTTTAATAACACGTCACAAAGGACATTATTGTATTCGTGTAAGTTGACATTTGTAAAAGGGTATTCAAGTCGGGGGCGGCATATAGAGGGGGAAAAAAAAAACACTAGAAAAGGTCCCCTATTCAACTTTTAATAACAGAATAAAAGTAATTTATCAAGATACAATTAATAATAAACAAAAAATAAGTTATAAAAAAAAATTTTTGATTGATAATTCATAAATAAAATATAGGTATTATAATATTATATATAAAAATAATCATATCACGATTGTTATTCTTGTTTGGGCATGTGGGTCATTCGCTATAGATGGTACGGACGGGTATATTTGTATGGGCAGATCCCACACCATTGTTTCGATGTCTATATTTTCCGGACCTGTCCAGCAGGTGCCTTCCTTGGTTTCATTCAATCGTTCGCCAGACATTTTCGTACTAGTAACGAATTCGAAATGAAGCCTCCATTTTACGCACACTACACAGAGACATTGATAAAAACACATTTTAACGATTGTAATCAATTAGGTAGGTACATTTTTATTTTTACGCAAAGTTCGTTACAAGATATTGTTTAAACAGTGGTATAGGTCATTGGGGGTGTAAGGGGTTCAATCCCTCACTAATAATAAAATCCTGGCTACACCACTGTATATTAAATGCGAACTATATTGAATGCATAGATACTATTAATTATTATAGCCCTATCATTATGTAATCAGACAACACCCATAATAATTACCTAATAGTGTGCTAAAAGCAGGGGTGACGTTTAACGGTATGGCGAGTTGCAAAAAAGACTTTAAAGTGTTTGCACAGAACTGATGTTGAGTGTTATATGAGACAATTGAAACGTTGTCTTTTCTGGGCCTTGGACTGGTAGCAACAAACTCTTTATTGACGGCTTCTTCGCATTGTAAACTGACTGTGAACTACAAAAACAAAATAAAACGTGATCAAATAAAATATACGTAATTATAAGTATGCTTATATTATTTTTCAATATTTTTAGGACAAACACATTTGTTTTTTATACATTATTTGAGATTTTTTGCAAGCAATTCTTCATAGACATATCATAATATATATATGGGGTCTTCGACAATGGATTTTTCGAGCGCTAAAATGGTCTTGATATTCCCATAAATTAACCGCTTTAAATTTGTTTGATTTTAATTTTAAAAACAGTTCTGAATTCGTTATTATATCTTCCAGATTTTTACAAGATAATTTTTAAACACTTATTTTTGAATAAAAGACACACGATTATAATTTTAATGTATATGGTAAAAACACAGTTTAACTTCTCATCTTCAGTTTTGCTCAGATGTATTATTTATCTAAATTTATCCAGAAAACTTACACAATTATGGAAATTTAATTGCATGTTTATTATAAAATATAAAAATTATTCGATAGACACGTTCTTTGAATGACTTGTACTTGCGCGTGTGGATAATATAAGCCCGTGGGAATTTAAAAATTGCCTATTTAAAACTCCTTAGAAAAGACATGAAACGAAGACCTTTAAGTATTATCTCTTAATACATATAAAATAAGATAAGAAACCTCACCTATACCTGCTAATTTAAATCTTTAAATGTATTTTATTTTATCCTATATATGAGTATTTAGATAAATAACTTAATTACAATTTATAAAAATCAATTATTTTTATTTTTAGTGTATCTAGACTAAAATAACTAAATTTTTCAAGTTATGATAATTATTTCATAATTTTAATGATAAATATGTGACCTTTAACATTTTTACATGTTATTTGATTAAACACCTAGGTAAATAAAAAAAATATTTTTTTTTTTTTTTGGAGGGGAGGGGGCCGGTCTTTTTATTAAATTCATATAATTAGTGTAATATTATGTTTTATATTAATTTTAATTGATTTTAAAGATACAATTATTAATAAGTGCATTATTGGTTTCAAAACTCGATACAAAGAAAATATTTTAGTAATAAAATTAAACAAATATTTTCGTAATTCTAATTTTGTTAAGCACGTCTTAGTATGTAATCAATAATCATAGTATACATTTGAATATAGAAAAATATTTAATAATATTAAATAACCAAAAATATATATTATACATAAATTTAGTATTAGTAGAATAAATTATAATGAAGTAAATAGGTAATACATGATAATTTCAATATAACACATTTTAAATTTTTACAGATAATAATATTTAACAATACATACTTGACAACAATATATAGTTTTCTAACAACTATTTAAGAGGACGTCGTACCTACAAATTTTCAATGAAAAACTTGTTTATATATTGTACTGAGGTAAACACTGTTAATAACCTAAATTTTTAATGTTCATACCTATGTATTTTTTATACATGCAATTTACTATTTAATATGTCATGTGTTTTCTGGTTGTAAAATAAAACTTATAATATGAACCAAAGGTGTAAATGTTCTTATTACTAAACTATACAACAATGGCGACGAGGTAAAATGTTAGTTTCATGTTTGCTAACTTTCGATTGTCTTTTTTTTGTGTTGGATAAAGTTTTTGAGTAATTAAGGCCATGACCTCGAATAATTCGGAGAGCACGAACGAATAATCACAAGGAGCACCAATTACAGCAATTACAGTATAACATCTGTTAACAAAATTTGTCAACGGCTGTTATTTTCAACATTTAAGGTCACCCATTTATTTTACACAGAAACATAGGCAGTGACATAGCCCTGATATACATAATGGTTTAAGATAACATGTGATATACATGTACTAGTTTTTACGCCATGCTATAAAATTTACACGGTGTATAAAATACAACTGTGCGTGAGTAAACAGCGCATCGTACATGCATTTTTCAAGTGTGCGCAACGGACACAGCGTTGCGGTAGCATCGAGACAGTGGCTAAAACCACTATATATAATGATCTATCTACATATTATATGTAATCTATCGCCGTAACCGACCGACTACCAGCAGCAATCAACAATACAGCAGTGCGATACGTAATAATATGTAGATTGTAGGTACAATAATAATATTCACGGGCACGACAATTACTAAAACAGTGATAAATAAATAATAATTGCATATATTATAAAAACACGCTAATTTACTCAAATTTTAGACGTACGCCTGTGCTCCTTAACACGAGCCGCTACTAATATACTTTTAAATTAATAAGGGATAGTAAGGAGGGACAATCGATTCGACCACATTTTCTTTTTATGAATCTAGTACCTACATTCTCGCCCCGTTCGTCACCGGTACATTGTCCCTCCTCTATTTATTTTACACCTCGAACATTATCCACCAGAAATTTTTTTTTTTTAAATATTAAAATAAAAACAACAGTTATTATATTAGGTATATATATATATATATATAATTAAAAATTATTGTACATTATTGATTTAGCTGTTTTTATGGCAAAATATATACCTAATAGGTATAATAACTGTTATTTTTTTAATATTTAAAAATAATTGGGTAATCAATTTAACTAATTTTTTTATGATACAATAATTTTTAATTTTATATATATATTTATTATAATATAACTAATATAATAATTAATAACTATTGTTTTTATTTGAATATTTAAAAATACATTTTTTGGGGAGGAACAGAATGTCCTAGGTATAAAAAAATTGAGGGAATGTTCGGATACCATTTTTTTTTTTATATTTTTTTTTTTATAATACCTATATATTAATTTTATTTATAAAATCAATATTAATACTGTTAATTAATATTGTTATTTTTAATATTATTAAGAGTTTGAATAGAATATAATTGATGATTAAAAATAATTAAAAAAAAGAGATATTTAAAAATAGGTATGTATTTTGTTAAATAAAAAGGATTGTATGTTAATGACATAAACTAATAGGGTTGAATTTAAAGCTTACAGGGCTCACAATAGGATTTGTTTCATCATTATCACATGAATATTATGATACGTGATAAATATATCTATAATAATGTAAAGTGATTATACTAGTTTAATAAAAGCTATTAATTTTGGGTACATTGCTTTACATTGTGGTTATAATTATCTACATAATTGATTTTCCATTTTCTATAACAACCACCTACATAAATTCACTAAAATCATAAAATTATATTAATTTGGTACTTGACAGTTTTGTAAATTGATCGTTTATAAAATGTAACCATATTAGTATATGGTCCCTATATTAACACTAAACATTTTCTAAACACGTTTAACCTAAATAAGTATAATTAGTACCTACAGAGTCAGATTTTAAGGACAATTACCCAGCATTGATATTTTAGTCTTCAAGTAAAAATACATTTTACGAGTAAATTTTAGTAGGTAAATAGTAAAGATTTAATAAAAAAAATCAATAATAATTATTTCCCGAAAAACTAAAAATATTATCATTGACTAGTACTAGTACCTAGTCAATATTATCAAAATAATATATATATATATAATAATAATCATAATATAGGTATAAATCAGTACCTAAATAGTAATATGTATTATAATTAGTATAAGTACGATTATATTATAAATTATAATCAATAATACCAGGTATTATATACGGGTCATGAGAGCTGCAACAATCCGCATATAATAATATAAGGCCTATAGACCAATGGTTCTCAACCTTTATTAATATCACAGAACACTGTTAATATATACGACCCAATAAATCTACATATTTTTTTCTAGTAACCCAACTATCACAAATTAAATTCAAAAGAAGAAAAATATACAAACATTTTGATTTTTGAGGACTCATGCTGACTTTTAACCTCCCTAGTGGCGTCATTTCATTTTTTTCGGGTGTACGAGCTTTTAGACAAGCTAATTTAAACATTTCACCGGGCCGTTAAAAAAAAAATTTGAATATTGGTACACATATAAATGATGGTACCTATGTAAATATTATAAGCATATTACTAAAAAAAAAAATATTTTTAAAATAATTATTTAAATATCACATACCTTGCCATTTCTCTAAATGACCCCTAGCTGCGCATTTTTACTAAGCCAAATAATATGTTTGTGTCCTATTTTAAATTCTTCGCGAACTATTGGCTGAAAAACACTGACAAAACATAGACGATATGATTTGGTAGGTCCAAAAAATAGCTTAACTAAATCGAATGCCAAGTACGCATAGATAATTACTATAAGCAACTTATTTTTGTTGGGACAAGAATTTTGATTTTTAAAAGCATGAAATAATATCATAATTTCATTTTAGCAAAACATTGAAAAGTTGGAATCTAGCTGTGTTTAAATGATGAGCTAAATCTATTCGATAATCAATATTGTGATGTACCTAATTCAAGTAAAAGTATTCAAATTGTATACACTTCTAGACATATGTCAGTGATCCATATTTTAAAAGAACTAATGAAAAAAACATATATTTTTCAATTATATAGATTATTCTAATTCCAACAATACATTAGAACACAATCTACTCAGATTTTAACTATGAAAAAATACTTTTCCATAATTAGGTATATGAGTATTTGAGAATAAGATAATTTAAAAAATACATTTTAATTTATTACATATTTATGCTTGTAATTTGGAAATTTTAATACTAAGCAGAGCGAGGGATCCCTTGGTTTTACATTTATGTTATTTTATTGTTTATTTTTTTTTAAAAACAATTTTTTGGGTAAAAGGAGTTGAATAGAAGTTTTGTGGGTTTTTTGATAGCAAATTCGTTGATTTTGCCAGTAATTTCTTAATTTTATTGTAAAGTAAAACTAGTTATAACCTATTCAATTGTTCATCTGCACCCTCATCGACCGTTACATTTTTTAATTTGTAAGGGTTATTAAAATTGCGGAAGCACGGGTGTGTTGCCAGTATACTTTTATTTAAGGTTATCTCTATTGAATACTCCCGGAAAATACTGATTAATCAATAATATCTATAATATAAAAGTTGCACCACAGGGAATTTTTATAAAAATTACATGGGTTCTTACTCATGACCATCCTCAAAAAAATATCAGCCATTTTGTTCTTGTGGCAGTGTAAATTTAAATTCCCTAATTTTTACCAAATTATGTCCAACATTATTAATATTTTCAAATCCAGTAAAAGATAATTTTGTTGTTTTTAATTTTTTTCACACCACAAATAAATATTAAATGCGGACGCGTAGGTATAATACATTTTTGTATTTAAATAAAGAAATTATTTTATTATCCAGAAAATGTGTCCTCTCTATAAAATGTATTTATTCAATGGTTGCATTTATTCTGTGGTAGGTATATAATAAAAATATTGTTATAAATCATAAATTAACAAATAAAATGGTCATTGTTACTGAATGTGGTTATATCTTTGTAACACCAAAAAGTATGGTCTTAGAAACTAATATTTTTATATGGTGAGTTCATAGAAATTTCAATTTTTTTTTTTATTATTTCAATGAGCTCCGTTCAGAACTATCATATTGACAAAAATTACTTTCAAATTCAACACTTCCTTATTTTACTTTGCATTATATTATGAAAAAAAAAAACATATGAACTATAGTTACATTCATATTCAAAAAAGGCGACAAAAAGGTTTTTTATTAAACTCGCATTCGTATTTATAATTTTTTATCCACTTCTAAGCATTTTTATCAGCAGTTTTATCAAAAACGTGGCTTTTGCTGGGAAAAATGATTTATTTTCCATAATTTCATATCTTTCGATCCGATAGGATGGTTATGACGGTGTTTTAATTGCTGTTCATCGATCCAATTATGTGAGGCCTTCTTTTTAGTAAACAATAAACTTAAAGTATTGCTTTCTCTATATATTCGATTGATTTGGTGCATGTTGAGATCTTTTCTAATTTTGCTGATAGCATTCAGATCTAGTTTATTTGCATTCCACACGCATCCAATAATGTATCTGATATCTTTTTTTAAATATTCAATTTAATGTCACCTCGCTCTATCTTAACAGGAGTTTTAATGCACATCACTCGATGCGGGGCAACGTGAGATGTTATTTTAGAGAAAATCAAATTTACTCAGTCACTTCAATTTTTAATCTTATAGTATATTATATAATGGTTCTCCCACGAGGTGTAATCATCTTCCCTTCGATGACTCTGCTATAGACTTGACATTTACTCAATCCAATTTTTGCTGGCATATGTCCTAGTGAGTGTTAGATAATAATCCTCACGGAAGTTATCATTATTTAGTTATTTTACACTATAGATACATTTCTTCGAATAGTGTTGATTCCATAGTGGATAAACAAACTATAAAATTTAATTATAATAAAGCAAACTTTGGTTGTTCATTCAACTGGATAGGTCTAAATTAGATCCGTGTATCAAGGAGAAAAATATACTGTTTAAGGCCTGGTTTTGTTTATGCAGTCGACTACATACAGTATGAAAAAAAAAAAATATACAAATAACATTTTAGTAGGCATTTCACATTGTGTCGAATATGAAGGACATACTAGACGTGCAACAACTAGTATTACTATATCTATATAGTCGAAGAAGAAGAACGCGATGAAGAAATTTTACGTTTGTTGATAGAAAAAAAAGCCCACGAAATGTTTACAACCAGGCGCAATAAAGGGATATTTGAAAATTTAATTACCAAGCATTTAATTGATGATGAATGCAAATTTTAAAACTATTTTAGATTGACAAAATTCTAATTGATTTTGTTTTGTCAGCCATTGCAACTGATATACTTAAACCACATACAGTTGTTTTCTATAATAGCGAAGGAAAAGTTTGCTGTAATATTAAGGTAAAATAAAATAAAGGTAAATATACATAGGTACACTATAAAAACCATGCATGATCAGTGCAGACTATTGGTGGTCGGATCAGTGGCTGCTGTCAACTTATGCAACAAGTTCAGCTGTTGCATGAACGAAACGGATCCCATTGAATATAATGGGTAACACTAGCAGCATATAGTGGATATATTATTATTGACACAGCTAAAATGACCATTCCTGTTAAAAATACATATAAGAGAGCTGGTAAATTAACCTCTCCTTTTTGGTGGAATGAAAAATGTTTTGAAGCAATCCGCAACAGATCTATTTCTTTTAGAGTTTATAGATCGTCTAGATTGGTAGTTGACTTTATTGAATATTAAAGAATTAGTACAGTCAGTGGAGCTATTTAAAAAAAAAAAATCAAGAAGACATTCATCGCAACAATTTTGTTCCTTTTTAATCACTGCTTCTTCAATAACAGATTTATGGTCTAGAGCTAAAAGTTTTAAAGATTGTGTGTATCGTGCGCCTCAACTTCAGAATCAGAATTGGTTACCGGAGTTTTGTAATAAAGTTACACCTAGTTATGTGCCGTCTAGCAATGCAATGGATATTTTAATATTATATCTGATTTATCTGAATGGTAAAGAATATTTAACTAATCTCTTTAGATGAATTGAAATGGGCTATAAAAGCACGGAAATCTCCGGCTTCAGGGTTTGATGGGGTTTCTCCGTTGTTAATGAAGTATATACCGAATATGGATTTACTGATGCTTCTTTCAATTTTTAATGAAATAACTTAGTTCCTAACTCATGAAAGATTTGCATATAGTTCCTATTTCTAAGGTCAGTCCCTGATTATTTTCAGCCTATTGTTATTTCATCTGTTTTTATCAAAATAGATTTGATTTTTTCCTAGAATCCAAGGGTTTATTTCCTAATATGTTTAGGACTGGGTTTCGAAGGGGAATTGACACTGTTGAATGTTTATCATTTTTAATTGGATCTATTTATCAGTATTTTTGCGATAAAGAATTTCTTAGTGCCACGTTTGTTGATATTAAAGGTGTTTACAGCGATGCATATTTTGACATTGGCCAACAGATTGTGTGAATTCCTTCAAACTTTTTTCGAGTAGGTTAATATAGTTTTTTTTCCTTTGGGTCTTATTGTGCATCGAATTACATATCAAGGTCTCTCACAAAGAAGTTGTTTGAATCCAATTCTTTTTAATGTGTATATGATAACAGACAACAACAGTTAGTTCCTTATTAAATAATAGTGGGCTTCTTTAGTTTATTTTATGTAAATGACATTGTGGTTTTTTATAAGAATAAATATCTTGAAATTGCTAATGACACACTTAATGAAGCTTTGGTTAACACCAAAATTTATCTCAAATGTTTTCCCAGAAAAAAGCCAGGCTATTATTTTCGCAAGAAAACACTTAAACATTATACCATTAATGAAGTTAATGGTCAAGTACTGCGAGTTGAGAATTTTGTCAAATACTTAAATATGATTTTAGATTCTACATTTTTAGCGAATTATGATAATAGCTTAGATATCCAAATAGTACAACTTTCTTCGTTTCATGTTTGGGACTTGGTGGGGTTCTCACCCTATATCACTGTTGACTACTCTTAAAGAGGTAATAAGTGTAAAGGTTGATTACGACTTATTCCTGTATTCTTCTGCTTCATTAGTACATAGGAAGAACCTTATTCAGTTTTATTATCATGTTTATACCCAATTATTGGTGTTATAAGATCTACTACTTAAATTAGTTTAAAAGTAGAATGTGCTTGTCCTCCATTGGAAATAAGAAATTGTTAGTTGGAATCTAAATTTATTTAAAAAAATTCTTTTGTTCCTGTTTCTAATATTTATAGTCAATGGTATGATTTATAATGCATGTGGCGTTATATTGATAAGTTCCTTCCTATTTTAGCCTCATAACTCTATCTTTAGAGGATAGTGTTAAATGTGTTATGGTGTCAAGCAAACGTTTAGCTCTGTTAGATATAAGTTTTTCAGATTTTTTAGTCTATCCGTTGATTCATATTGATCCATGTGATTCTCATAGAGAGACTTTGAGTGTAGCTAGAACAATAGTGAATAATCAGTTTAATGCTGTGGTCGAAAATTTGTTCAGTGACTTTAGCCTTATTAATACAGATGATTCAGTAACTAAAAGATCGGCTGAGTTTTTTTATTTATATTTCTTAATTTCACCTTTCAATGTCAGATATTATTCCTTCTTATGCTTTATATCTTTTCAGTATTTAGGTTTTCATGTCCTTCTTATTCAAAATTTCCTGGCGAGTAAATTTTTCATAATCTCAGATTCTTAATCCATTCTATATTCTATTGTTTCCAATCCTTTTAGATCTAAATTATTTCCCCTTAGTCTTCAAATTCATTATTTGTTAACTAGGTTAACTGAGTCTAATAGGATGGTGTAGTTTTTATGGGTTCCGAGGTACATCAAAATTAACGGTAATGAAATTATTGATCATCTTGTTAAGGATACAATAAAAACTTGCTGCAATTCCTAGGATTATAAAATTTATTTCACGGATATTATTCTACATTCCCATAAAATTAATTAGAAGGCTTCGAATTAAAAATTATAAATCATAATCACAATCGTACTATTTCCAAAATCGAAGAAATTGAGTTATATATTGATCATATATTTATTATTGTATACAATATATATATTAGCATGATATATGTCTCTAAATAATTACTAGTTATTATATACATACATACAACAATAATTATTAATTACAAATATATATTTATGTCCTTTTATTAACAATTCAAAATCAATTACTTAGTAAAAAAAATAAAATTAAAATACAAGATTTTAAAAAAAATGCAAGATTAATAATTGTACTGTTTATCGTTTCGTTCAATGAAACAGGAGAAGTTTGGCAAAATTTTGAATATTTAAAAATATTGAGCGTACTCAATCTTGACACCAAAACACAGATAAAAAAGGTAACATATTTAGTCATGTTGCAATTTAAAAAAATTTTGTGTTGGATCTTCAGATAATTTATTTTTTACAATTTCAGTTTGGTCCCTGGTCTGATTTTAATTTACTTTTTTAGTATTTCTGTTTATCTCTTAATTCTTCTCTTTTTTGTACATAGCATATTTATGAGGCGACTATGATGCACATCATATTATTTTTGAATGTCATACTTTTGTAGCTGAGAGCTTTATTAGAGGAATTGGGAATTAGAAGTAATCCTCAGTTATTTTTATTATATAATTATTCATTTAGTTTTAAAATTTTTTTCAAAGTCTAATTTCTGTATTTAATTTAGGTTATAATTTTATCTCTCATTGTCTTACACATACACACTACATAAATTATTGTAAATTTAAGTTATTTATTTTTTTATTTTATTATCACTAAAAATAAATTAGTATCCTTGTATTTCATTATAATATATGTAATTTAAGATTTTTTCTCTTTGTTTGTTTTTATTATCTTTCATTTATTTATTTTTATTAAATTTGTTTATTAGTGGATAATGTATTTTCAATACTTTTTCGTATATGCTCATGTATGCATTTTATTTTTAGTATTAATTCATTGTTATATTTATTTAGGTTTTATTTTTATATTTAATATTGTAATATTTGTATTTCATTATTTATATTCATAATAGTAGAGTTGTATTGCTAATAATAAAAAAATAATATTTATGGTTCTGCTAAAATAACTTCATTTTGTTAAAAAAACATAAAGACATTTTACTTTGAGCATTTAAAGACTAGGATTTTTTAACTACTAAATTAAATAAACATACCTCAATACAAGATACATCAGTTTGTTCAAAATCAAAAGTACCAATTATATCTTCACCAAGTCTATATGCTTGTTTAAATAAACAAAATCGTGCTACTTTTCCTCCAGAATTTGTTATATTGTAAAAATTGGGACTTCGTTTTGCAGTTATATTCTAAAATAATTAAAATAATTAAAATTATGTAACATTAAAACAAAATTATTTTAATTTCTATTAGATTAAAATATAGTTATGCTTTTTACCTGACTGGAAACACAGGAGGTATTGTGTTTATCAGTCTTAAGTATGTAAGTATATATGTTTATTACCGGCTAGACTGATTTTCATGAATTATTCATCAAAAGATTCCATTAGGTTTAATTAATGTCACTGGGTATATGACATTAAGTAAAAACCAAAATAACAGAAAAACTGAAATTTTGGGTAAAAAATATTAAACGTTAATATTGATTTAACAAAGCAACCATCTGGTTCATATAATTGTGTTTCTCTCTCACTGGTTTCAAAATTATGTATTTTGCTCTTGAATAAGTCAACATACAATACTTAAAAAATAGTCCAATTATAATTTCAAAAATTAATTTTAATTCATAAATTTTTATTCTATGCTATATAGGAAATATTATAATTAAATTGTTTATTTAATTAATATTATTTGTTAAATGATTTTACCTTTTTTTTTTTTATTTCAAATCAAACATTTAATCGAAAAATTAAAATATTTTTCCTACAAAACACAGAAAATAAATTAACAAATCTAAATTTATTTTCAAAGTTTAAATTGGTCTAAAGTATGCTTATTTATGGTTAACTTATGGATTTAAATGCATGGAGAAAACAACCATTTTCAACTGCTTTAAGCTTATATATATGGTATTATATTGATATTAATTGTTGTCATATTAGGTATTACCACAGTCAGGTGATTATTATTATACAGTGGACAGTGGTTGAATTGGAGAAACAAATAAGGATAGACCCTGAGTTTAGTTAAAAAATCATTCTGGGACATATTAAAGAAAAAGTAAGCGTGGAGGACTTTGTATCTCAAATCCCCTATCCAAAATTTTTCAACCAGGCATTTTTAAAAACATTTTAGATTATTATATAACATGAATAGAATAGAAAAATACATTTTCTTTTTACATCAACATTAGGTTACATATATTCAAGACAGCATAGTTTAAGCGAACACTTTTCCTTTTAAATGAATAATCGAGGAATTTGTAGGTCTAGACCAAAATGTAGTTTTTATATAATTTTTCAACAAATATTTTTATAAATTACTGATAAATGGTCAAAAAATTTTTAAATTGTATCTTGTTAATTACATGTCAATTTATCATGCTACTGTAAATAATATGTGCATTTCAAGTTTCTGACTTAATTAATTTCTGATTTATAAAAATTTTTGGTCATTTTTGGTATAGATTTCTTGTTCGCTTAAGATAACTATAAATAGTAAGTATACTAAGACTTCTTTAAAGTATCAACTATAATAAATTTCCTACCAGAAAGCTTATAATCCCATTAAACTTTTTTACCTAAACTAAAATGTGAATAAAAACAATTATACAATAACAAAAAATCAAAAACATAGTAATCAGCGAAATAGAAGTAGAACGCAAATCACCATTCCACTAATAAAATTAAATATAAATAACTACTTAGAACAACGGTTTTTAACCTGTGGTCGCAGCACCCTGGGGGTCTGCAATACTCATGTCTGGGGTCAGCGGCAGTCTTAACACATAACATACGTCAACATGTGACATGAGTGCATTATTACAATATTGTTAGATTATTTTTTTTTTCATATATAATATATCTTATTATATAGACCTATCTTATATTATCTATATTATTAAAATTTATTTATCAGTTTTTCTTGTTCATATGAATTTGATAGGCATACAGCACTTTAGTCAGAAGTCGTATATTTACTATCACTAAGTGCAGTTGATCGATTGTACTCAATTACAGTTTTATACCTGCATAATTTATGATTAATACATGATATTATTTCAAATCATCTTTAAGACATTTAAGTTAAAATAGATACTTGGTTAAATTTAAAAAGAAAGAATTCTGATGTTGATGATAAAAGGTTCCGTGTATGAAAAAGAAAAGTTAACAAAACTTCATAAGTATGATAGTATTTATTTATCAATGGGTTATACATGCAACAGATCTGAAGAACCAAAACCTCAATATGTGATATGTTTTGAGGTATTATCAAACGAGGCTTTAAAACCATCAAAACTAAAAAGACACCTTGAAACTAAGCATAAAGAACATATCACGAAATCCATTATTTTTTAAAAAATAAAGAACAAGAATTGAGAAAAAATATGAAATTTATCCAAAAAACTGCAACTGATTGTACAAATTAAAATGCTGTAAAAGCATCGTTTGCAGTTTCTTCACTTATTATAAAATCAGGGAAACCTGACATGATTGCAGGAGACTTAAAATTAACTTCTGCAAAAGCTATGGTTTTTCCAAAGATCGGTGAAAAAGCTGCAAAAAGCTTAAATAAAATTGTATTATCAAATGATACAATAAAAAAAACGAATTGATGGTTTATCAAGAAATATTAAAGAACACTCGTTGATAAGAATTAATAAAAGTGACTATTTTAGTATGAAATAAATTAAATTTTAAGAATATTAAAAATAAAATAATTTATATTACATTTTTATGAAAAATTAAGTGTAATAAAAATAATTTTTATAATTTTGTGATGCATGAGATAAATAGTAAAAAAAAGGTATTCCAAAAAATATTGGTAAGGGGGTCCACAATTTCAAAAAATCTTTCATCAGGGGCCCATGATCTACAAAAGGTTAAGAACCGCTGACCTAGAATAACTGAAATTTATCATAATAAGAGATCTATCTAATGGACAAAATTGCAAAATTACATTATGCAAAACAATAAATGTGGTGTTTATGTTAAAATTAGAGTTAAAACACCTATAAACAATTTTGAAAAAGAGAATATTTTCTAGAAAATGACAAATCTCTTTTGTAAAATATTGTGTATCAAAGAAGTTACAGCATTTTAAGTTTTCCTTTTTTTTTAAATAGTGTAACTTCATTGATAAACAATATTTTACAAAAAGAATATGTCATTTTCTGGAAAATATTCTCCTTTTTAAAATTGGTAATAGGTGTTTTAACTCTAATTTTAATGTAGACACCACATTTATTGTTTTGCATAGTGTAATTTTGCAATTTTGCCCATTAGACAGCATATGCTGGTGTTACGTCCTCTTAAGTATAAAATGGATTAAATTATGTGCATATGTTTGAATATAAGTAATGTTTAAAAAACAAAATATCCATTAATATTCAATAAAATTAAATTAGCAAGTTGTTTTTTAAATAAATATTTTCTTATTGTATTCAATTTAATTGTTAATTAATACATACTTGAAGCATTTGAAGAGCCATATCACATTCTTCATGCTTATATTGAGACTCTAAAAATGGATTACTCGGAGATAGATCAATACTATTCTCACATGTAACTCCTTCAGTAAGACCTAATACATACACACAAAAAATTATTTCAAGTCATAAATAAACAAAATTTAATAAAAATTACCATGAATTACTACTACACGTATTGGTACTCTTAATAACTTAATTGGACTATTTAAACGCTGCATACCAATTGTAATTTTATAAGCGTACTTTACTAAATGACCTTTATATGATGGAGGTGCATCATTAGGTAATGTTTCACTATATAAATCTGAAAAAATTATATATTTAGTAATATATATATTCTACATATTATGTTTACTAGGTATACTAGGTAAATTTATATGGTGGTATAGAGAATAGTGAGAGTTAATCAATAGTTTATACTAATAATTATTGATATTATTTATTTGTTGTGCCTACCTAAGAAAATTATAAGGGCAAAAATGTGAAATATAAATATAATAAAAATAATATGAAATTACTTATGTGGTTTTTGCTCAGTATAAGTACACATTAAAATAAAAACAGATAATTTATTATACACTTCAACATATGTAACTAATATTGCAATATCTATCAAATACAATTATTAAGTACTTTATTTATATATTTAGAACTCTTACTATAGTATAAATTATAAAACTATACAATTATTATTAACTATATAATTTATCAAGTAGATATATCACATACTTAAAATATTTGTGATAGATTGCAATAAATAATCTAAGTTGTATAATTTACTTTAAAAATTAATTAAGTGATTATTAGTCAAAAAACAAAAGTGTAACCATATAAATTTTTCATTACCTTAATGCAGAAGTAGGTAAAGCATTTAAGTATTTTTTTTTTTTACTTTAGACTCTGAGTGTAGTGAGGAGTCTAGTGATTTTACATTGTTTATTTTATATTTTATTTTTCTCTATGAACAACTTTTCGACCAGAAGGAATCGGTTGGTCGAATATTTTGAAGTAGAGTTTTTTTGATAGTAAATTGGTTCTAGTTGGTACTTTGAAAAGGTTGTTTTTCTCATTTTTCTAGTAGTTTCCTTAAAGGTGCACACACACTGCCGCGGTGGCGATAAACTGTAGCACACATATTTGATACTATGAACACACACCGCCACATTAAAATCTGCGGTAGATCTCGCAGTAAAATGCTGCATGACTAATTTTACTGATGCGGTGGCTGTACACGATATACGGTATATGTATATTTACTACAGTTTTTTTTAGTAATTAGTATATAACATAATATTCAAGTATATGAATATACAGTACGTTATATTAATACATTCTTCCGTTTTTAAATATAATTATATATATGTTATATTTTGTAATTGTAATAATTTTAACCTACCTATTATTATTTATTACCACAGGTTATATATATACATATTTATTATTTAAATATTAAATTAATATTTAATTTAATTTGTATTATTACTTATTTGGATCGATTGTGCTTATAATACATATCATTGATAACTGTTATGAAATAGGTATTTTATGAAAAAATAAATGTTTATTTTACTATTTTCAGTTATTTACAATTTAGGGGTTATTATAGTTAGTGGTTTTTCTGCACTGATAGCCTGTATTGTTGATTTTTTTTCCTTTCAAATATTTTTCCAATCACAATGTCTTTTTCAAAAAAAGACAATATTGAAAAATTTATATTGTTGGTTAAAGATTATCTAATGTTAAATATTGTATTCGTTACCGCTACCGCAGCAGTGTGTGTAGCCATTACCGCCACCGCGACAATGTGTGCCGACCTTAAAGATTAAAAGCAGTAATTTATTAAGAGATTATGTATTGGTAATTACTTTATGTACCTATTCACATTATGTGTATAGTATCTTTGATCTTTAGTCACATGTACATATCAACAAATTCCATTTCAAACATACGGATTAACCTAGTGATGCGATCATATCCTGTTGGGAATAAAATAGGTTGCACCCGGTTCTATGTTATTAGGGTTGAGGCTTATTTTTATATAAAACTATAAAAGTTACATACAAATAATACTGATTATAAAAATATTAAGTTTATTTAGGTTTAATTTTTTTTAAATATTCCTATTAGAATATTTTATTATTTTAACGACTTAACAAATTTTGACTTCTTTTTTTTTTTTACCAACTTATTATGTTATACAACACTGTATATTATTATATAGGTAAGTACATATTAATTAATTAAAAATTATATAAACCTATATTCTATTAAATATAAAAGGGTTTGTTGGTAATGGTCAGGTCCTACCTCAAAACAGAATGTTAATGACAAAAATATGAAACATGTAGCAGCATACTATATTTACTAGCTACTAAATTACATAGAGGTTCCTTCCTATTTATAATAGGACTACACATTAGTCATTACTATAAGAATTATAGTAGTATAAACTAACAATTTATTAGAAAGTTTCTCATTTTAATACTTACACGACTTATTTTCACCTGGAGATAATCCAACATCACAAAATAAAATTTTTGGTTTTGTTGATAGAACAACATGACCATTATCTGTCAAACACGGTGCAAATGAGGTTTTAGAGTTTCCTAAAAATTTTTCATCTTTCGTGACACACATATCTGATGGGAAATTAATGTTGTCATTGGTTAAACATAAACAATTGATTTGGACACTAGCCCAAGCCAAATTTTCCAAAATGTCACTATAAAATTGAAACAACATTAGTTTTTAACATTAAATTATATATCATAAACATGTATAATGCATTTATAATTGCTATAGATAGGTAATTTCAGTTATCACTAGAAATCATATATTTACTTTAATTTTAATCCATAGTTACCTCTACTTATACCTATTATTATTACCTAATTTGGTAGGTACTTATTTAGTTCACTAAATGATATAAATTAATTTATATTAATTTTAGACTTATATTTATATTAAGTAATAATATGTAAGGTATTTAGTCTATTAAATCTGGCATAAGTAGATAGGTATTTATTAAAGTTAAAACTAAATAGTTACCTACTTACCTATTTATAAATCATAATAACCAATAACAAATAATAATATTAGGTGCTTACCTATTACTTTGACTTCGAGAATCTGATGGCAACGGTGGATGAGTAAATGTTATACAGCAACCAATTTTACTACCCGGCATAAATATTGGGCCACCAATAAGTTTAGCCGATACTTCGATCATTGCAATGCTTTGTATCAAATCTATTAAGATTTAAAATATAATTAAAAATAATTATCGATGCTAAAATCATAATTAAGTGGTTATTACTATTTAATATTTATATTTATGACGTACGTATATGAATATATATTATTTATTTATAATACATTTTTTTATGTACAATAGTCAACAACCATAAATACAACTAAAATATTATAATATATTTTTCATTACAAACGTCACAATCTTTTACATAATATTTACTAAGAGGACATGATCCACAAATGGCACGAACAAATAAACCATAGAAAATATACACAGGATAGATAATATCGTATTGATATGGGTTATCAATGAATTTTGTGATAGTGTGATTATATCCATGACTTAATTAGTAATTACATCAGATGGCAAAAGCCGAAAAATAATAATATACCTGCAGTTTTTTGAATTGATGTATTAATATTTCTTACCTATTCTATTACCTAAATGAAATATTTGAATAATTGAAATTGAATTATTCAAGTATAATTTATTTAACAATTAGTAAAATTAAAAATATTTAATATTGTAAAATAATTACCTATCAAATATGTTAAGTTTTAATAAATGTTTATGCGGTATAAGTACGAGGGTGAATCCTAATTTTACCATTAACAATGTAATTATATTATTGATTTGAATAATTTATGAATATTAAATTATGGAAGTTAAATTATGTTATAGAGATTATTGTTAAAAATCAATCGACTACCTGTTCGTCAGCAACCATTCATTAATAAATCATCAATATCATCTAATTTAAATGTAAGTATTAAGTTGTGGTCTTAAATAAAATTAATTAAAAGGACAGTATTCATGCGTATACATATATAATTAGATAATTTGTGGTTTTAATGTACTTATTTTGATGTATTCACATCAATGGCATTGAAAAATCGTATAAATACACATGAAGGTTGGGTCATCCTTTTGGACACGATACTGCAGGATAGTTTTTTATTATTGTTTGAAATTTGAAATCAAAGATAAATCATTGCATTTGAATAATAATTCTGATCAAAGTTTGGTATAATATAATCTAAAAAAAAATAAACATCATTATAAAACCAATAGCTTATTTGTTCCACTCAGAATCTAAAATCATTACCACAAATGTATTTATTATTTTCCAATTTATAAAAAATTTTCCTCGAGACTTAAGAAAGCTGCTGGCAAAATTAAAAAATTACCTCTTTTAAATACCAACTAGAATAGGTACATTAATTATCAAAGAAGTTCTTATTCCAAAACTTCTGCTCGACTCTTATTTGAAAAAGTGTAAAGACGTGAAAAAAAAAACACATTATAAAATGAATACATTACTCGCTCTACTTATTACAATCGAAGATTAAATAATATTATTAATGTGACCTATAATTTGTTTCTATTTGCTTAGAATACAATTATTAGCTATCTAAGTGTATCAGTTGTGGCCACTGCTCTAGTTCTATTTGAGTTTTATATTTTGCATAATAAACTTCTGTTGCTTAATTATTACACCAATAAAAAAGATATTCAAAGTTGCCAATTAGGGATATACATTTTAGAATTGTTTTAGTTGTAGTCAGTAATAGTCAAAAATGGTATATTAGTATATTAGTATATGAACTCGTTTGTCCCATACATTTTTAATTTTAAATGTGTTAATTAGTTAACTATGGTCAAGGATAAGAAGTAACCACTTAGAAGGAAGCTATTTCAATATTATCCAAATGATTTTTTTTTTATCTGATAGAAATTGTGCATAGGCTACAGGTGTACCTAATTAAAAATAAAGTAATATGACCAATACTTATTTTTAATATTAAATAGCAATCTCTTTATAATTATACAATAATTGAATTGTTAATTCTTATAACTTTCAAAGAAGAAAGTATATTAAACAATAAAAAACAATAAAATTCATCAGTATAATTGAAGTATGAATATATCAGGGGTAGCCAGCGAGAAGACTCGCGAGCCATAAAATTTAATGAAAAATATGTCAGGGCCAAGAGTAGAGAAAAGGTTTAAAAGTAAAATTATATTATCATACAATATGATACAATATGATACATTGCCCCGATTTTTATTATTATAGATTAGAAATCAATTGTAATAAAATATGTAAAATGTGAAACAAGATAATAACATCATACAATAATGTCGGATTATATTTTGTTTGGAGTAATTTTGTCTTAATATACTACCAACACGGAGGTATCAATCATTAAATCTGCCATTGATTTCTTCAGCAAGGCCAGACATTTTACACAAATATCTTTCTATTTCCACCTGAACGTCAGGAAGGCTTTCAGTATTTTCTTCAAACGTTTTATAAGAGTTAAGTTTTTAGTCTCAAGGTCTTTCCAAAAGTCTTAATTTGCTATAAAAGCTAAATATACTGCGTTAAATCAGAAAATAAGTTTTTCTCTTCCATTTAATGATATATTTAGCATTTATAAATGCTGAACAACATCTGTAAAATATCAACTCCCAGCTTAGCATGTGTACAGTTTTGCCAAGTCCACAAGAAAGTGGTGCATGAACAATAATGCCTGGTCATTACAAAAGTTAGACATTGTCCGGCTGGGCAGAGTTTTCATTTAATTATATATAATATAGGTATACTTTTTAAAATCTGTATTATTTTTAATCTTGTTTTTAGAGTTTTAGAGACACACTAGATTAACTTAAGAGCGGCAGTTTGGCCTCCCTTGAGATATATAATTTTTGTAATAATAAATTTATAATGACCACAACTAGTATATTATAATTGCCATAAATAACATATTACGGCCAAAACTGATGATTTTGACTTTTATTTTTGAAATAATTTATAGGACATAATATTGAGTATTTACTATACACCAATTAGGTAGGTGTTCTGAAAAACATTTTTAATTAAAGTAAATGGGTTTGAACAAAATATTTACAATATTATACAAGTATATTGATAGTAAAAAAAATAGCCACAGCCAATTACACTGCCCCAACTTTTAAAATTCAATACCTATATAATTATTATTATATTCATGTATGTTCATTATCACATTGCAGTTGAATGTGTGGAAAAAATCTTTTAGTAATGTTCAAAAAGTTAAAACTGATCCAAAGTATGTGGGTTATTGGTTTCTTGGTTGTAGTGGAATGGTTTTTGTAGCGGTTGCCTTGGGTGGAATTACCAGACTTACAGAATCTGGATTATCTATGGTTAACTGGAAACTATTAGGTGAAAAATTGCCTACTTCTCAAATACAATGGGAAGAAGAATTCAATAAATACCAACAGTATCCAGAATTCAAAATGTTAGTTGAATTTTTATAATTATTTAACATGAATCTAATTCTGAAAATACATTTTAGGAAAAATTCTACTATGTCTATTGAAGAGTTTAAATGGATATGGTGGATGGAATATGCCCATAGAACTTGGGGTCGATGCATTGGTGCTGCATTTTTTATTCCTATGGCTGGTTTCTGGTTGACTCGCAAGTTCAGCCGGACTACTAAAATACATTCTATGATTTGTTCCGTGTTGTTGGCAGGACAAGTATGCTAGTATTTTTTTATAATTTATACATTATATAATATAGATAGGTATCTCAACATGTATGAGGTGCAATAATTAATTACTTGGAAATTTTGTTTAACTCTGTAAGTAACATTGATTGGTTATAAACGCCAGTATTTGAATACTAATGTACTTCAATATTACTGATATAAATTTCGTAAAGATTGGTCTAGTTTACATAGAACGAAACAGTGTTTGTATAGTCAGTTAGATGCAAATTATTCAAAAATATTGATTTTTGGATACTGAACTTTTTGTTGTTCAGACTACAGTTTCAATATAAATTAAGATGCATATAACTGTAATTGCCATTGGAAATAATTTGATTGATTCCCTATTTGATTTGATCATATTGGAACCCCATATACACTTGTTGCACGTTGATTCTAGTTGGCATTGGAAAGCATATATAAAACAAATTTTCTTTGTTGTACTACTCTCTGAGCGAATCTAAACCAAAGAACATGGCTACCACAATGAGCCTTGGAACTGATTCAGAGTGTACCTTTCATACCTAAACCTATGCTGTTTCACATGTGTCCCGGTTTTTATTAAAGAGCCAAAACGCTCTTTAATAAAAAAGTTTTTCACTCCATCTAAATAGAGACTAATGATCAGTCTATAGTACCTATATATTATTAAATCAATAATTGCATTAAACTATAATAAACATTATAAGCATTAAACTATTTTAATTTTTTACTTGTATTTATAGGGCTTGATGGGATGGTATATGGTGAAATCTGGTCTAGAAGATAGATTTGATAAACCCACTGATGTTCCAAGAGTTTCACAATATAGATTAGCTTCCCATTTGGGTTTAGCATTTGTGTTATATTCATTTCTTTTAACTAATTCACTGCGTATTTTGCTACCTGTCAAAGTAATGGGAGTCGTTACTAAAAAATTTGTTGGATTAGCAATGGCAGCTAAAGGATTAGTCTTTCTAACAGCCATGTCTGGTATATATCTAATGTATTATTCAAACTTATTTTTAATTAAAATAATGTTAAATTAATTTACTATCTTAATAAAATAAATTAAATGACACATTTAAACAAATTTTAGGTGCATTTGTAGCTGGGTTAGATGCTGGATTGGTTTATAATTCTTTTCCAAAAATGGGTGACAAATGGGTTCCAGATGATATATTGCAAATGGAACCTATACTTAGCAACATTACAGAAAATCCTACAACTGTACAGTTTGACCATAGAATATTGGTAATTATACTATGTCTTAAATAAGTTTAATCTCAGGTAGCCACTTAGATCATAGCAAGTGTGACTAGGGTATCAACAGTTACCAAGCAGGCAATTTCATATGATTAATTCTGTAATGTTATGAGTAATGTACTGTGCATTTATTGCTAGTGCTAGAAATAAAAACTGCCATTCGGTAGTCTGATATAATTTGACGAAAAATTGGTTGCTGTCTGAAGTTAGACTTATATAGAATATACTATAATAATATTTATTTAAACAAATTAATTACTTATTTTAATATCATCTTATAGGGAATTAGTACTGTATCAATCTTATCGGCTTTATACATTATGTCTCGTAAAAGTAAATTGCCTCCAAGAGCTAAGGCAGCTGCCACTGCTTTAGCTGCATTTTCATGGTGTCAAGTAAGTATTAATTTATAAATTATTGATAGATTAATAGATAAGTTTTTAAAAATATTTTTTTTTTAGATGGGGTTAGGAATTTCTACACTTCTCACTTATGTTCCTGTTTCACTAGCTGCTACACATCAGTCAGGTTCACTTACTTTACTTTCTCTGGCATTATGGCTTGTACATGAACTTAAAACATTACCTAAAATATGATAATTTGTATGTCATTTAAGAGTAAAATAAATAGATACTAATTTTTTTATCTGATATTCAATGCCCTAGGTTTTTATTAAAATATTTAACGCTGTCTATAAATTACATTTTTCATTCCTTAATTTTCTTGTCCTTTTGGTTAAGAAATATTATCTTACTTTATCACCAAATTCTTCAATTTTGATTTTTTTTTTTTTTTAAACAATATATATTTAAGTGCTAAAAACGATGGTGAATACAGAATTTGGGAATCAGGATCAGTTTAAAAGTTATTATGTATATATATATATATATAATTTTAAATTGTCTGTATTATCTAAAACGACATATTTTACATTGCATCTTCGTATTAGAAATGTTGTTTTTAACAATTTGGCATTATACTTGTATATATGGACCTTGAGTTTGGCAACCGGATCCAACAAGCATAAGGAGTGTTAATTCTCGGGTAGTAAGGGTTCATCTGTTAGGTCACTAGTCTAGCCGAAGTATAGGGACTGTATACATTTCATATTTTAAAGGACTCTGAAAGTAGGTGGTAAAGTAGATACATTAATTGTTTCTTCATATATTACTTTCATTAATTTAATTGTTTTACAATGTAATTATAACTTTTTTAATGAACAAAGAATTCATTTTGAAATAATTATATAAATTAATAAATATTTATGTACTTTATAGGTAGGTATTTATAAAATATTTATTAATTTATTATTTACTTGATAATTGGTAATTGGTCAAAAAGTCAGATTTAAAAATAGTTTTACAAAGAGTATATACAATTATAATAATACATAATAAAAAATGTTGTAAACAATAAAATTAAAATAAATTACTATTATTATTATTATCAATACATTTTATTCACTAATACAATATTAAAAATTAAAAAAGTAAAATTTTAATAAAAAATAATTACAATAGATTAGTAATTTATTAAATAAAGATTTAAATAGATTCAAATTTAGATATAAATAGGGTCGGGCAAGATATAAAAAAGTATCAACGATACATAAGAGATACAAGATATTCTCAAAAATATAATTATTATTTTATAGTATCACTGTTTGGAAGAATATTAGAATACCATAAAAAAGTATAATATAATAAATAAAATTGAAAACTTAAAAACTAAAAAAAAAAAAAACAAAGAAAATAAAGCTAAACGATCTGAAGGGATAAAAAAAAAGGGTGCCGGTTCGGTATGCGCTCTACAGGTTTTACCGTTCTACATTCGGTCTACGTTTGGCACGGGAATATTGGACAACGACTGTCTATGCATTATCTTACTCGTTTTTATATACCTACGACATGTTGGGTTTTTCTTTCGACTTTATTATCTTATCTAACCTTTGATTGTCTTTACCTTAAATTATATTACCTACTGTAGGTTTTATTAGTAATTTTCTAGCGCCCACGAGTATCGTATAATATTTTTTTTTATATAATATAATATTTTGTGTATTATTTGTTAATTGTGATGGCTGTGATGATGTTTCGTGAGTTTTATACTACAGTAGTGGCAAATGAGATGCATATAGGTGTCTCATAAGCTGTGGTTTTGTATACAAGACGGTAAATCACCAAATGGCATATGTCGATGCAAATACAGGAGCCCACACTCAAAATATTGAGTGGTCATGGTTGGATGCAAAAATTAAATTATTAAAGAAAATGAGGGGTGTTCTTTTAAATCATTTGCAGTCACATCTTGATTACTATTGCTGGTGACTTTACCGTCAAGACAGTCCGGACCTTTTTCTCGCCATGCTAGAAGACATCAAGAACGTGAATGAAAACCAATAATAAAATAAAAACGACGTAGAGCGCATACCGAACCAGAAACTTGTCGGTAGAGCGCATACCGAACTAGCACCAAAAAAAGTTGAAGAGTGGAAAAATAACTTTGACCAACTTCGATATCACTTTTGCTGCTCTAAATTGTTTAAATTATTAAGAGGACGCTACCTACACGTTTGTTGTCTCTGTCTTACATACACTTAACATAGCAAATCTATGTACCACATTTTTATTACAGTTTATTTATAATTAATATTAGAGTAAATTGACCTATTATCAAATTTGTAGAAAAGAACATAAACTATGCTGTAGCATAAAGTTTTTTTTTTTTAATTGTATTTTTAAACAAGTTATAAGTAGTAAGAATGTGGTACATAGATTTGCTATGTTATGTGTATGTAAGGCAGAGACAACAAATGTGTAAGTAGCGTCCTCTTAATAATTCAAACAATTTAGACAAAAATACCCCCGACATAAAAAAATTTACATTGTTAAACCAATATTGTATATTACTTATTCTATAAAAATAATATAATGTGTTATACATAAATACAAGATATGTAAAAATAGAATTGGACTAAATGTTTTTTATGTAAAACGTATGTATATTTCCTTGTCTATAAGTAGAAAATGTCAACTTTTAGTAGTGACCCCTAAAATATAAACTAAACATAATATGTAACCATGATATGTTATTATTTTGGAAGGTATAATATGACAGGGTGCCTAATAAAATAAAAAAATTGTTTTCATATAAGCATCACCCTACTACATCAATGATCAAAAATGAATGTATATAATGTAATTATTATAAAAAAATCAATGTATCAAAATATTTTATACGAGAGTGAAATAAATTTAAATCAATATTATCCGATTATAATTTTATTCAAAACATTCCCTATTTCATAAAATAATTTATATTTGAAATATTATAAAATAATAATAATAATAATAATAGGTAATATTTTGAATTATAGTATTTCAGTCACAAATGCTTAAGTTTTGTCATTTTGTGACATAACGGTTTAATGAAATTCAAGCATAAATATCTAGAATAGATAATTTGCGAGTTGGCGTAAATATTTACAATCAACAACAAATATTAAAATGATTGTTTTAATTTTATAATATGAGATGGGTAGAAAAAAATTAAATTACAGACTTCATAATAATTAGATTTTTGATCTTTTGGTGTATCTAGAAACAAGTGTTATATAACCTATCATTTTATACTTACATATTTCTTTTAAAATCTTATTTCGAGAATAATAATAATTGTGAGAAGTTAAATGTTTAATGCAAGTAGATAAAATCCCATAGGTATTTTCGAAATAAAAAACAAGAATAAATCTGTCATCCATATATTTGTATATTGAAAGTGGTTAAATAATCCTAGTGTCAACCGAGTTGAAACAGGGGAAAGAACATTTATTAGAGACCTAAGACAACATGAATATTGGAGTGAGTATTTAACAAAATCGGGTGTACTCTCAAAATAAGGCATCTGATAACCAAAAATCTGTTAAAAAAGTGACTATACTCTCAGCCAATGAAATTATTTTATGCTTAAAATAGAGATTTATAAACAATGGATCCTAAAGTAAAGAGATCACAAGGGGTCAAGCCTATATAACCAGTCCCACGACCATCAAAATATCAGACGACCTAGGACTTTAGTTTAGACGCACACTCCATGTCGCTCAAGTATTTATTTTTCCACACATATAACATCATCGTTAGACTTGGTTGTATTTTGTATTTTTTCTGGAATTAATTTTATTATTTAATGTCTCGAATACTATTGTGATCTATCGTGATCATTTATTTTAATTTCTGTGCTTATAATAAAATTTAACATTCATTTGACAAAAATTTTGTTGTTTAAATTATTATTTATTAAAATAATCCTTTTCAGTTTTCAAAAATACATCTCTGGATCAGTGTTCAAGAATGTGCATGTCATACAAGATACAATTGTATCTTAATAATAGGTATATATCAAAGATACATGTATCTGTGATACTGCTCAATCTAGGATATAAATAACCAAAAAGTTATATTGTTGTTTAGGGTTATCGCTGTGTTGTTAGTCATTAATAGTAATTTATTATTATTATTAATTTGAATAACACAATAAGAATCTAATAAACGATAGTTTACTGTTGTTTCATTAGCAGTAGAAGAAATATTACAATATTTATAACTTAACATATTTCCAATTCATCATTATTTTAAATATCTTTTTTCATTTTTATTTATATTTTTCAAAAATGTGCCAACATTTTTTTACCATTAAAATCTACAACTCTAATTTATTATAACATATATAATTAAATTTATAAGCCATTATTTAGAGGCTAATAAGTAATAATATATTATAAATATCAATAGCTGCCAAAGAAACACATTTATTGTTTATTGTAGTGTAGTATTGGAAATATAAACAATTAAAATATTTTAAATTAAATTAAATCATACTCTTATTTAAAAATTTTACTGAACAAAAATAAATTAAATGGTAAAGGTAAGATAATCATGCTAAATCATTATAAAACATAAACCAAATATAAATTACTTAGAATTTACTTGTTAGAAAACAGATGCAAAAAAATCTTCTGGTAAGAAACCTGTTAAGAAAAAAGATAAAAATTCTAAAAAACATAAAAACATACCAGAAGTGAAACCAATATTACATGAAGAAGATCCTCAAACACCGCTTTCTCCAGTTCAAGGTGAATTCATTTGTATACACATTGGACAAGCTGGTGTTCAAGTGGGATCAATATGTTGGGAATTGTTTTGTCTCGAACATGGGATCAATCCAGATGGAACAGTTCATCGATTAACAACAAATTCAACTTCAATGTTTTCTTTATCACAAGCCAACACATACATTCCTAGAGCTATGTTAGTAGACACAGAACCTTCAGTTATAGGTTAGTAAATAATTTTGGGAGTTAAGTTGGAATAAATAGTATTTCTCATTGGTTTTGTTTTCAGATGTGATAAAGAATGGTAGTTATCGAAATTTGTTTACCGCTCAAAGTATGATTTCTGGGAAAGAAAGTGCATCGAGTAATTATGCTGCAGGATATTATGGGGTCGGCAAAAAACTTTCATCAGCAGTCATGGATCAGCTGGCACATTTAGCAGAGAATTGTAATTCATTACAGGGTATTGCTGTGTTTAGATCTACAGGTGGTGGTACTGGATCTGGAATGGGTTCAAGGATTATTGAAACCATTAAAAACACATATTCAAACAAATCAATTATTGATTTTAATATTTCCTCTTCCTTAAAAGTTAGTATTCATTAAATGATGTATCATATTGCATAGGCATTATTAATGGTCTTTTAACAGCAATCACCAGTTATTATGGAACCGTATAATGGTGCCTTGAGTACTCATCACGTCTTAAATATGGTTAATTGTTCAATGCTCTTTGATAACAGTTCGTTGTATAATATTTGTAGTACGAAATTGGATATACCTAAACCTACTTACAGAAATATTAATTGTATTATAGCACTAGTAAGATTATATTGTATGGCTATTGTATGTGTGAATTCATAATTAAATATCATAATCTTAGATTTCGTCAGGGATTACTTCTTCAGTCCGGTTTGAGGGTTCGATGATCAGAAACATATCAGAATTGTTAACAAATTTAATACCATATCCTAGAATGCATTTTCCACTAATTACACATGCTCCTATCACAAACAATGCCAATAGTATTTCGTCAGCCAGTACAGAATTGGCTACAATGAGCTTTGACCGTAATTACCAGATGATCAAAGTTGATCCCAAGTTGGGAAAATATCTATCAGTATGCATGATGTTCCGAGGAGATCTGAAACCAGCTGAAATCAATACAACAATTGCTTTTGTTCAACGAGAGAAATCCATCCCAGTAACGCAAAACATGAACTCTCCACTATTTAAGGTTAATGCGGTAAATTTCAATTTCAATCGCATTGTTTATATTTTTAATTGCATTTTTTTAGTTTGGTTTATGTTATCAACCTCCTGTCAGTGTGCCACATAGTGAAATTGTTGCGTCCACTAGAACAGTAACGACATTGTGCAATAATACTGCAGTAAAAAACTATTGGATACACATGATGGTAAATTACAATAAAATGTTGGCCAAACGAGCATTTATACATCATTATACTGGAGAAGGCATGGAGGAAGGGATGTTTGGTACAGCCAAAGAAAGCATTTCAAGTTTGATTGCGGAATATGACGAAATTGATCGTTCTTAACAGATTACATTGAAATAAAATATAAAAACTATTGAAAATGCATTTTATTAATATAGATAGGTAGTGTAGTACCTATTTTATCTGTATATTATATTTTAGTTTTAATAAGTTTTAAAGTAGTTAATATAATATATATATAAAATTTAAAAATAAATTCAATAGATGATCTCATAAAAATAAAATTAAATATATGAGTACCTATAATATAAAAAATAACAATATATATATATTATGAATATAATATTATAACAAATAATATGTGCAGAGAGTATTCAAAAAGAGATTATAAGTAACAACTAGCTTTGACTGTAAGTTATCATCAGGTTACAAATGAATAATAAAAGTATAACAAAAAAAGAATTCATACTCGTATATTATTTTTATAATATATATTTTCATTTTTATATATAGGTATGTCTTATTTCAGTATTGCAGTTATTATATACACATCATTCTGTATATTGTTATTGTATATTTGTATGATAAGTATTACAAATTATAAAATAGTGGACAGGACTTTATGTTATCTGTAAAAAGAAGTAATATTTTATTGTTTTGAAAATATACATGTATGTAGTGTAATTATAATTATAGATATAATTTGTAATATAAAATATAATTTTTTATAAACTCAAAACTTCTTGTGTAATGATTGAAAAAAATTTTTTTATAGGTACCTATTTAATATTACCCAGTCAACAATATTATAGAATTAGCACATCCTAAATACATCCTGAATGGGATATATGTATTTTATCCTTTATTTTATAGTATGGATACTCCATTATAGTTCCGCAAATGTTGAAAATTCATCCAGAACAACCATAGGTCATTCCATATACATCCAAATAATGTCCGATTTTATGGGATAATATAGTTTTATGTTTTGTTCTAATCTCATATATATATATCTCATGTATATCCAGTAAATGTGCAGAAATGATTCGAACAGTGTTTGGAACACTCATTTTAAAATAGAATGCATTCACATTCACATTCATAATGCATTTTTTTCAAAAAGAATGCATTCACATTCATATTTATTACAAAAATGAATGCCATCAAAAATGCATTCATTGCATTCAAAAAAAATAAATATATTTTAAGTCAAAATTTTGCAAGATAACGTAAGAAAAGTGTTGAAAATTATATGCTGATCTTAATAGGAGTGTAAACTCCTTATTTTAACCTTTAGGTCCACAGTTGTCATTTCGAGTAATGTAAAATTCTGCATTATTTTCGGTTATAAACAAAGATAATATGTATGGGTAATGGGTAAAACATCATATTGAACAACAACAACAACAACAACAACAACAATAAATAAACAATTCAAAAATGAATTATTTACATTATTCATATAACAAAAAAATAATTAAATATAATTACAAAAAAAAAAAAAAAAAAACATAAAATTACATTAATTATTACAAATATTTAATATTTTTCAAACCAAAAAAACAAAAACCTTGGTTTGACATAATATATTATATAATAAAAATAAATTTAATACATTTGTGATTTTATTGTTAACTATGATAAAAATAAAGGAAATTTCTCCTAAAAAAAAAAAAAAAAAAAATCAAATAAATATAGAAGATATACCTACCTAATATATACTATACTAACTGTAATAATTTTTTCAATAAATAAATAATAATTATATCTATAAGCAGATATTCCATAAATGTATAAATGCATTCAAAATAAATGTCACAGAAATCCCTTATGTTATAATAATAATAATAATAATAATAAGGGATAAATTCCATAACATATAATATGTAACTTTTGATCTTTTTGACGTTTATTTTTAAACCGAGAGAGAAACGATAATACGTGTATTGTGTATATAGGTCAAAGGAAGGAGGTCTACCGTCCCATGCGTGCGTTTTACCTTTCAGATTGGTTTTTTATTATTTTGTCTTTTTACTATGCACGTATGGCTCGTATGAGTAGGTACCTAATATAATAATATCGTCAGGGCCCATAATAAAACACAGATTTACGTTATACCGTTGAGAGAAAAAAACGATTTGGTCCATTTGCATGCATACCTATATTATTATTATTATTATTATACCTAATATTATATTATAATGTACCTATTATATTGTCGTGGCCATAGGCGGCACTTGGTAAAAACTAATGAGGGTGCAAAAATTCTCATGATTCATAAACCCACTATATTGTACAATATATATCAGGGAGTCAAAACGGGTTAAAATTTTTCGGGTTTCGGGTCACGGGTTTAAACCGGTTAAAATTTTTCCGGGTTTCTGATACATGGTTAAAAAACGGTTTTAATTTTTTCCGGATTCCGGGTTCGGTGTTGAAAAACGGTTAATATTTTTTTTGGGTTACGGGTTTCGGGTTTAAAACTGGTTAAAATTGTTTTCAGTTGACGGGTTTCG
>JAIPRL010003668.1:0-44755 GCA_025469235.1 Pemphigus obesinymphae | reverse complement strand
TATAATTTTTAAAAATTTTAAATAAAAATTGAAACAAACATTGCGTTCCTTGATAAATAAATTAAGGGGTACGCTGTTCAACATGAAAAAAATGAAGAGTAGCTCCGTCCCCCTGCGTCCCTCCCCATATCCACCACTGCATTTCTGGTAGTTTTCATTCGTGCTGCTAATTAGAAAATTACTCGGAAAATCGGAAAACGACTTCATCAATAAAAGTGTCGACTAAAATGAACTAGTTAGCTCTTTTCGAATACTTTACATAAGATGGCTGCAGGTCAGGATTCACGTAGACACCGTGCCCGTCCTAAAAATATATCATATCGAAAATATAGGAAATACCACGGCGTGCAGCGGGACTACCGCAGTTTACCAGCTACACGCTTAACACGATAATATTCTATTCTATAAATTATATCGTAAGACATAAAATATTGACAAACTGCGTGATAAAATATCGAATTATGCGCTACTACAATACTGGTTTGACACAATTTAACGGCTGCGATATGTGTATAAAATACGCATTTAAACTATTGTGGTCTGAGATATATAAATGAGACCGACCGCGAAGCTGCGCTGTGGGGGAGCTGAGAGGATCGTTACGAGAATATTGCTAGATTAACTCAGTCGAGAAGGTACAGCTATATAGCTGCCACCGTATACTGCGACCGGTTTCCGAGCCAATTTAATGTACAGACGAAATAATTTTCCCCCGTAGACAAAATAATCGTCTTGGGTAGCCCGCGAAATCGTACACCGGTAACGTTCGTGTTAAAATATAAGAGTGAAAAAGAATCAACGGTACACGTTTACCGAATATAAACCCGATAATCATAGATGTATACCCCAGAGGTCAAGGCCGGTGCTAAGAAATATTTATGGGGGAGGGGGGGGGAGTCTGTGTTCCTCTAAAATACTGACGGAAATACATTTTTAAAATGTAAATGAGCATAAAAAAGAAGGGTCATCGACTTTTTTCTCATTTTGCTGACTGATTTCCAGTGGCGCACCCCTCCCCTCCCAAAAAATCCGGCCCCTAACAGAAGTAGTAAAACCACAATGAATATTGATAAGAAAGCACATGCGATCTTATATATTATTATCCAGATAGTAATTACATATGTCAGACATGTTGTTACAATATATTGTATAAAAATATTAAAATAACTACAATATGTGTAATATTTGCACACGTGGCAGAGAAATACAGCATTGAAACAAAATCTTTAACGGAAAAAACGTAAAAATATTTAATTACAACATTAAATTACACAAAAAAAAAAATGGGAAATAAAGAAAAAAAGACAGAACGGTTTTCGGGTCCAGTACCGTACGACGATGTTTTCTCCTCATAGTGGCGGGCGATGGAAATTCGAAATAAATTTCTATATCGTCATCTAAAATCGAATCCGCTATCACAAAATATCACATATACGTGTTAACTAATCTCTATAAACTTCTTTAACTAATCATTCGTACAAGGTTTACTATTTATTTTTTAAGTATAACCACTTCTGTATTCTATCATCCCTCCTGCAATTAAAAACACCACGTGCAAATTTAATTTTAAATATTATTAGAACATGGATAAAATATCTAATTGGCATATTGAAATACACTTATTTTGGCGATGTTCAAAAAATAATTTTAAAATTTTATCAAAATACGCTTTTTTAAATATTTTCTTGAATGTAAATAAAACACTAAATAAACTATTTAAATAAGTACACATATTTTCACACTGTTATTAAAAAAAAAATAATGTGATATATATATTCAAATCATGTTATTTTAAATATTGTATTGAACATTTTTTTAATGCATGTATGATTTTTTAAATTTACAATATTTGTTTATAAAATATTTTCAACACGATAACACAAACACACAATGTTTTTTTTTGGAAATATAATTTAAAAAAGGTTGAAAACATTTTTTAAAAATATTTATACATTCCAATTGCTATCTGGCTAATCCCGATTAGATTCGATATTTTTAAAATATAGCAATGCATCGTAGTAGTCTTTTGATGATTTTCAGATTTTTATTACATTATGGCGACACTATTCGTCAGAATTCGTTCGATAAAATAAAATGATATTATATAGGGTTATCGTGTTTTATACAACCAACCGAATTACACAATTTTTTACGATGTGTCACCATAACGCAACATTTATCAGAAAATTGTTGCAAAATTACACACAGCTTCATTTTTAAAATTTCGTCCATTCGGATTTCACTTTTCTGTGAAATAATTATAGATAATATTATAGATGTAATAAAAACTAATGAGCTAATATAATATGGAATAAAACCGTATATCTACAAGCATACGACATTTTCATTAACGGGTTACTTGAATTTGCTGGCACGTACCTATATTATTTGTTCAGCTTTATTTAAACAAATTTTTAAAATGACAATCTAGTTTAATAAATGTTATCGTACATTCCTACTACGTCATTTTGAAGCACATATTTACTTAAAAGCGTTCGTGATTTTTATTATTAGAACAAACGAGACGAGTAACAAAAACGTTATCGATTGAATATGTTTTTCGGTAATTTTTGGCTGTACCGAAATTACTCAAAAAATTATATAAGTATTTAATTCCAATTTTTATGTTCGAATATTATTCTAAATAGTTATTAAATTACATATTTATATACGACTTCTTCTAAATGATTATTTGTTTTCGTACCTACTTTATTCTTTATGAGTATAATTATTATAAAATAATATAAATAACGAGGAACGACTGAAGAAAATCACAATTCGTCAGATTATAATATACAAAGAGTAAATTTAAGTGACATAAAGAGTTTTTAAATCTGAACAGGTGAGAATATACGGTAGATAATATTGTTTATACTTTTCTGGCTCTATAATTTTACTAGGTATACTTAAAATTTAATCATATAATTTAATTATATTTTTATTTCACAACAAAATAAAATCCTTTTATTGTAATTACAATATTTTTATCAAACGATATGGGTACCAAATCTTAATTATTATTTTAAATTTATAATTACAATTTTCATTTATAATATAATATATTAAAATACTGGATTCCTTATCTTTCTTGACCGATGTAAACTTCGAAGTTAAAGGATTCTTGTACGTTCTATTATAGAATGATTACTCCTTTTCCAAATTCCTCCTTCCTCCTCAATAATTATCTAAACACTGGAATTAAATTATCCCCTTATGCTAGCGTTTCATGTGTTCAGGCACGTAGCCACGAGAGGGGCTTGAGGGGACCGGGTCTATAGAAGTTATGTATATTATGTACTTAACCTAAATTCACTTACATCGAAAATAAATATTACAAATATATTATATAACTTATTAGCAATTAGTAATAATAGGTTAAGTTAGTTAATAGTAATAGCTTATTACTAATATGTGACTTTTTTTATTCTGAGTGGCGTGAGGGAGCTAGTGGTTTTACAATAATCTTTATTTCTTATAATTTAAATTTTTCCAGACATATTGGTTTGCACACGATTTCGTGTCAGATTCAGTGAAAATTCTAACTGGTCCTTTAATAGGGACATATTAAATACTACATATATAACTATCTAACAAGCAGCCCGTTTTTTTTTTCATTATAACATAATATAAATATAGGAATGATCAAAAATGCTAATTTATATACTGGAAAATGTATCGTTAAAATGTATAATTAATTTTTAAAAAAACTGTGGAGGATTTTTGAAGGATGTCGATGGGAGAAATGTGAGAAAACCTTGGATATTGTGATTTTATTTGATAAAAGCACAAGAAAACTATTTTAAAAACAAATGTAAAATCTATTTAAGTATTTATTTAGTACTTATTCATTATATACAAATGGAGAATAAGTTTTAGGTTCAGCAATTCACTACACCCTTGTGCACACCTATGATTCAATCGTTATATAAACGTATGAGGAAAAACTAAACCAGGAAGGCAATAAAACAAGTAATCTCCTCGTGCCTACATGTGCTTCCCACAATATGAGGATCCATAGTATTATATTTTGAAATTGTCTATCTTGATTTTGTTTTATTTTTATTATAATTATTATTTAATATTTGTATATATACGAGTACATATTATTGATATTATTATTTTTATACTTTTATATAATATTAGATACATTTATAATTTTTTCACGTAACAGGGCATCCGTTCTTGTTAAATGTTTAATAAATAACACGCATTTGGAGCAAGTGAGGTATTTTTTTTCTGTGCCCGACAAATGAAAATACGGGTATACCTATTATCGGAAATTTACCGCCGCTATAAACATCCTGGAAGAACCAAGGACCAGAAAACAACAGATACATAAAATAAGTATATATATATATATATATAAATATAAATATATATATATATATATATTATACAGTGTTATTAGGTATAACGTACACATTTGTTGTTCACTCTCTGCGTGTATCAATATAATATGTCTCTGTAAAACGGGTGTTTTTTTTTTTCAAATGACGATAATAGACGCACCACGCGGCGACCAGTGTGAGGTTAGGTGAGCGCCCCGTGCAAAGCACACGAATGATTTACGCGGCGGCGTCGGTCGCGCACGGCAGCCACTAGGCCGACGGCGAGTCGCGACGATCCATCCATGACGGCACGACGGCGACTAAGCTTTTCAACGTGTTTTACGACCGTCCGCCGGTGGTTTTCGGTCGTGCCGCCGCGTGTCTATCGTATTATTTCGATATAATATTTCGTGTATATTATTTATGCTCGTATTTAATATTAATTAACGAGCATAAAATATATGCCCGAGCAAATGTTCAAGTAGTTATTGCGATCACGCAGCTGTCTGGCGTGGGTCCGTATCGGGTAGCCGCCACCGCCGTACGGTTACCGATTAATTGGTCGACTAGTAAAGGCGCCCCCCCCCCCCGTGCCTACAGGTATTACCCCCCGGTATAATATTTCTCGGTTATATTGTAATCTACATCGGTATTTTGGTATACAGGATGTTTCTAGAGTTCAAAGAAAATAAAAACATTTTACTCCCAGCAACAACATGGTCGGAAATAATAATTGTGTTTCGCGTTCGCTGTACGGGTTTTTGAATTCAATCGATTATATATTTTTTAAAATTATGATCATTTAAAAGTTACAAACATTTTCGTTATTTATTTTAATATTCCTAATTACGTTACGATTTCGAGATATATATATATTTTTTTTTTTTTATAATATTAACATTGTATCATAACAATAGATTATTCATCGCGTTCGGGAAAGTATTTCAGATTTACTGTTGTAAATTATTGAAATATTATGTATTATACGTTTAACATTAATAATATTATTGCCATTTCATGCTATTTCAATGCTATCATCTACTCGTATTTTCGCTTATTATCGTTACGCGTTTTGTTTAGTAATGATATTTATTGTTAGCATGAAAACGTTCTAAGTCACTATATTCTCGAAATGCTCTTTTAAATATACATGGTTTCAAAAATAAAGTTTGTCTAAGTGAATTAGTGAATGAGTTACACATGCATAAGTTAAGCAAGTAAAATTTAAAAAGCTTTACCGATTAAAAAATCATTAACTGATTAATTTTATTTAAATATCAAGAATGTTGTTAGTATAAAAAGTTGTCTTATAATAGTAAAATACAAAGTTATAAAGATGTTTATTTAAAATTGTCTATAGGCACATATTGTTGAAATTAATTTTAAATAATTGAAAAAATGATCTGGACTTTCGAATCCTAAAAACACTCCCTGAACCCTTTCAAATTTCAAGATGGTATTTTTTTCAGGCTAAATACGTGAATTATTTAACTATTATGAAAATTTAAAAAATTACATTTCTAATAATTATAGTTGAGAAAATTGTATATATTTTTTTGGGTGGATTTTGTGATTGTTTGGTAACACTGTATAATTTATTGCGAATCACGTATATGTTTTACACAAAATATATAAAGAAATATTAAACCGTTTATTAAAAATAAAAGAAGATAAAATATCGGTCAACATTTCACAAAGATCGTCCGCAGGCGACTCATGACAGTTTAGAGGACAGTTGGATTTATAAACGCGTCTCATCGGTCTCCGGCCATGACGGCAGTGCGTAACTGCCTCGCACGCAACGCCATCCCAGACGTTCTATCGGTCGTATATTATTATGATTTTTTTCGTTTACGATTTTACAGATAAATCTTATAACAATAAATAAAAACACCGCCGATGTTTGAATAACTGACATATTATGTGCTTCTATACATAATATAACATACTATTTTTTACTATTAGTTTGATTCGAATATTTTATTGTTATCAACGAGTATTGTGCGCATTTGAAGACGATCAAACGTTTAAAAACGTATATTTCCGATAAGACTATACGTTGGAAATGGAGTCCGTAACGCAGAATAAGTTATATCAGAATAAACACTCGAATAGTCTGAAAATATATGTCCGACATGTTAATAACTTAGCGCAGCGTATTTAAGTATTTCAATGATTATCATATTTATTTTACATTATGGTGACACTGTTTATCGGAAATTGCGTATTTTTATTTTTTGTAGATAAATTTATAACCCAAAAATTTCATTTTAACATGTAAATTCTAAAGAACACTGTCAGCATAATGTAAAATAAATCGGAAATCTATTGCGACACTTTACTGAGCTACATTTTTAAAATGTCAGATCTTTATTTTCGGACAACATTAAAACGCATATAACTTCTTATATGTTCTTCCATTCTGAATTCGTGAATTCGTAACATCGTAAATTTCTACACGGAAACAACGGAAAATTATCAGGAAAAATTAAATGCTCATAAGATTACAAACCTAACTCTGATATCACCAAATCTAATAATTAAATACTTATCTACTACTTACCTATTTGAACATGTTAATGATACCACATAATAAATTAAATCAGAAATCACGTGCCTTGTTATGCTACCCAAAAAAGTAGTTCCAACATAATATTGAAAATGTAGCTCGGTTGTAATATTGCAATGATTTATATTACATTATAGTTATACTATTTGTCAGGATTTTTCAAGATGAGATTTGTCTAAAAATCAAAAGACACAATTTCTAACGAACAATGACACCATATAATAATATAATGTGTAACAACATTCGAAAATCGTGGCTGGACTGAGCTACATTTTCATTATATTAGATAATATAGTTTGTCTAAACCTAAATTAATTCTGATTTAATTCATTTGGTGACTTAATAATTCTCGTATAATAGAAACTAATAAGTATATAAACATATTTTTTGTATATATTTTTTTTTTTTTTTTGTAGAAAAACTTAGTTAGCAATAAGTAGGACTTATTGAACACAATTAAAAAGTCATTGACATCCTATTTCTAATATATTTTGTTATCAATTTTAATTTTTGCAAAAAAAAAAATGCAATTTTTAAAGGCACCCCTCCCATCAATCGGGACCAATTTTCGCTTGTGAATATAACAAAAATGCATATATACACCAGCTACAGTTTACCACAACCACAGTTTCGGAGACCTCATTACGAACCAATATTTGGAAGCTCTTTTATACAGTATTGCATTCAAATACAGGTTTACCTTCCATTTCATGTCAAATACAACTATCAGTTTGTATGACTTAATATGACATATTTTGTATGAAAATATATGCAAGACATCTGGCAAAGAAATTACGACTTCCACTATCTGTACTTATCTGGATGACCTATTTTATCTTTTCATTTGATAAAACTACTTCAACTTTCGATTTTCAAATGGTAACCTATGATTTAAATTATACATTTTTAAAGAATATAATATTTTTTATAAAAATGTTATGAATTTTTGTACACCTGTACTTGGTCAGTTCCGCAACTATACCGTGTAGAATTGACCAGCTACTTTATACCCAATAAATATTTTTATTTTCATCTTAGATGCTAAAATCATTATAAATATCGTCGTGTAAAACAAATTGGAAAAATTATGAAAATTTTTATTTTTAATAATGTTAACAAATATCTGTGTTCAGCTGTGAGAAAAATGTTCAAACTTACAAACGTGTAATTACAATTGCATATTGGATATAACAGAAATGGAAATGCAACGGTCAGAAATTATATTACCATTTCTAAAATGTTTATTGATATTTGAGTATTCACTATAGTATATGTGCTAGATGTACATCATTAAAAATTATAATAATTTGAAAAGGTTACCGTGACCTACCATAAACCGAAAAAACCAGATAACTTGGACAACGTTTTGGACAATTGGACGACACGATATACAAGTGTAAAATCCTTTTGTTTTTAAAACTGAAATGAATAACATAAAGAGCCCAACATGCGTATTCAATATATAAATATTCGTTGAAATCTTAGACAAAATATTTTTGAATAGAAACAAACATTTTGGAGTGGTGCGTTCAAACAGGTACCTCTCAATTACAATTAATCATCTAGAAAATGTCCGTTCCGTGCCGTTTTCCCCCGATTCACTGGACGCCCTCCCCCCCAACGGGACAATTCCTTCGGAACACACCTACAAACCGAGCTGAGTCATTCGTCCACTCAGACAGTTTAATTCAAAAATATTCCCGATTTTCTGTGAAACAACCGTCCGAGACGTTCCGATCGTATTTAATACAAAAGTCTTGTGGACGACCACCAATTTTTCCCGTAGGTTCGCAAATCTATAGCCGAGATCTGCGAGTCAGAACATATAGGATTTTACACAGGTATTAAAAAAAAAAAAAACATTGTATAAAGGTAGAAAAATTGTTAATTTTATTTTATTTAAACTTAATGGGTACCGAGAAAGCTGACAGGCGTAAATCTTGGACAGATAAGGCCAAAAAAGTTCCAACAAAAATACATACAAGAATATACGTTACCCAGTGACAAATAATAATTTCATATATTACCATGCAATGCTGGGCATCAACGAGTTAATAAGTTAAAAGTTAAGTTAATAGTTAACTTAATTTTTTATATTTGATTTTTTATGAACTGAACCTATTTTTGGTTATATTAACTTTTAAATCACGAGTTACTTTTAATAAAAACTCATTTAAGTCAATTTTGAAATAATTGATACATTTTGATTTCATATTGAGTCTATTGTCAAAATAGTTGAATAAAAATAAAGTTGTATTTGTAATTTTTAATAGGTAATTGTTAGGTATATTATATGAATTATTTATTTCCCGAAAATATTATACTAGGAATATATCGGGAATATATTCGATTTCCTATCAATAAACAATATTAAGGTAGGTACTAATTTTCAATGAGCAATTTTCACTTGTTAAAATGTTGAAGATAACTGTAGGTACCTAATAATTAATCATTTTTATGAACTTATTAGTTGTTAATTTTAATAGTAATTATTATGAATACATTGTAGTATTTTCAATTATATTATGTTAATGATTTTTTAAAATTAAAAAAATGCTTAGTTATAAAATAACAGCATTTCCAAAAAAATAATAGATACTTAATTATATCTGTATATCTTAAATGTTGTATTGACTCATAAAAAAAAATTAACTTAACTTGTTAAGTTAAGAAAAAAAAAAAACTATTAACTTTAAGCTTTTACTATTTTTTTCTATTAACTTAACTGAAGTGAGTTTAAAAAAACCATTAACTTGCCAAGCATTGATTACATGTGCCTATATATATATATATACAAATTACCTCACGAGAGGCCGTCAGACGCTCGTGGACAAAATCACTAAACTACCTAATTGCATGCATGTACACGAGGAGAACAAAATATGAATAAATACAAAATAAAATGGGGAAAAGTACCGGGCCAAGCACAATAAACATTATAAGGAAGAAAATAATTATATATCACCGCAGACGTGAGCGCGGACATCATCCTATAGGATCCCCGTTGGTTTCTAGCCGTAGGATGGATAATATCCCTGTTCACTCCACGATGGTGGTCTGACAACGGCGGTAAAAAATATACAATATATAACTTTATCAACCACAAAAATGTTAAAAGAAAATTAATAATACGTATTGTTGCTTGGTCGGCAGAACGAACAAACTGTTACCTATATAACAGGTTAAATAAAATATCGTTCGAGTATCCATTATTATAATATTATCGAAAATACCCTCCGATTCGCCGTGAAAAACTACGTCGGGGAGGTAACAGGACGATGTTTTTTGAATTAGGGGTGAATATCTCAGCCGGGGGGTGGGGTGCGGGAAACGTCCAGTACCACTAAAAAACCCCAGGGGAAAGGCACGAGGGAGAAATACCAATTAAATTACAAAGAATAAATAGAAATGTTAAGTATTGCTGGTTTCCATTGAAGATTTGTTATTATTGTATTTCTTGTTTGTAACATGACTTATAAAAAATTTTTAATAATAATAATAATAATAATAATAAAAAGACATTAGAAAAAACCAACATTATTATATTTTAAACGCAAGCCGGGTAATACAGTCAATAACAGTTCATTATTATTACTTTAAAAAAACCTCTTAATATTCTCTCGAATATTTAATAAAATTATTTAAAATAAATCAATGGTTTGTTAAACATACATGTATATTTGACATGAAAAAAAAACGAATAATTTTTAATATTTTTGTAACTGTTTTAACTGTTGTTAAGTGTATATTAGAGCACATATACTTATAATTTCATTTTAAACGTTCAATATACCTATACGAAATAAGTTTCAAGAGTAAATATTAAATAATACGGGAACAAATAATAAATAATATCGATAATAGGTACCTTAATTAATTATTATATAATTATATAAATATTATATATATATTAATTAATTTTAACTGAACTACAACCGTAAATATTTCACTTTACTATTGTTCAAATAATGACATTATTATATACGTATTTGAAAATTATTTTCTCGTTCTTTATACATGGGTATCATGACCAGAAAAACTCATTTACCATTTTAATTGCGTGAGAACATAACAGAAACAATAAACATCGTTTTAAATAAATATTACTAATATGAAATCTGTTGTTTTTAAATTTTCATCTTTTAAAAATAAAAAAATTAAGCAATTTTTGTTGCCAAATTGTGTAAAAACGCGTTGCTGTATTAAGAAGTATATAATATTATATTGAGTAGATAAACGGATTTGTTTATAATTTGAGATAAATTTCATAAATAATAAACAATAATAATAATATGTAATTATACAACTATAGGTACCTAGTGATTTGGAATATTACAAAATACCATTTCAGTCATTTACTCTGTTCAAATCGACGTTAAATATATTATAATTATGAATTATAAGACTTTAAAATTTCATATGCTCTAGACCTTACAGACTTTACAGTTTATATAGAAATTAAAATTATAAATATGAAAATTAATTATGGCCCATCAAAATAAACCATGTTCTATTATAGAAGTTAAAATTCAAAATTTTCACCTGCGGTACTTATTTCAAAAATAACTATTCGCTGTATTCAAAATATTCCAATAAAATAATGAAATAAATGTATATGTTATACATAATATCATTTTTCGTTATGAATTGTGTAGTAATAATAAATACGTAGGTAAATGACAACTGATAATAAAAATGTGTATTTTATATCTACCTTTCCAGTGTTATGATAAAAAGAGTTGAATATTTTCTATAACTTTAAAATCTAGTAATTATTATCTATTTGCCATTTTCGAAAATATTTAGCAATTTTTCGATATATAGAATTTCATTCAGATTAAATTTATGCAGATACAACACTATTGTCCATATGCGTAGGCAACTGTTTTTAAGAATATCATTGCGGACGCTTTTTACTTGTTATTATTCTATGCGATATTGATATTTTTAGTACTTAACGTATACTCAGGGCCAACGAGAAAGAGGATCTAGGGGGTCGTAACTCAGGAAATGAATTAGCAAAATTAAGTCCGGTCGGCACAAAAATTTTTATGAAATTTTTTTTTGCATAGTTACATTTTTAAGGGGTTTTCGTCGGATTCAGTCGATAAGATATTATAAAATATTCGGCACAAAAAAAAGTTGACGATTTTTTTTTTCTTATTAACTTTTTTTGGAAAAATTACACCGACGACCCCTCACAAATATTATTTAGCACCGGCACTGGTACACTATATACATTTTATTTGAAAATAACTTTTCTTTTTTTAATTTTTGAAAAAATTATTTTTCGGTGTGTACATAATTATATAATACTACTGTCAATAGTTAAAACCAAAATTTATTGAATACTTCTATTTCCACAAATATATATTTAAACAAAAATGTTTGTACATTTCTTTAAGCCGAGGAAAAAATGTTGATTTTCCTTGCGATAACATCGCGTACAAAATCATAAGTGATCGTTTTTAATAGTCTTAATTTTAATAGTTCGTTTGTTAAAAAATATACCCAATCGTGTTTTCCTGATATATTATACTATCTACACTATGTTATATCTACTATTTTTTTTTTCTTATAAACTAATTATTAATAAACATCATGATATTGAGTCAATATTCTTATTTAATCATTCAAGCAAATGGACATATAATAATATAGGTACTTACATAAAAAAAAAAATAATAATTAGTTGCTTATGTAGGTGAGTATCCTAAAATAATTATGTATATTTTCTGACAATTTCGGATACTCGATTTATGATTAATACCATAAGTTATAACAGCCACAATAATCCCGAAAAAATCCGTTCATTTACACATTAACATAAAATGAAAAATGTTTAGTAAATACGTACATTATACATATAAATGAAACGTTTATATTTTGCGACCAAATGACTATATACGAGTACAATATAATGTACATATATATTGTACGTATGTATATACCAAATATATACTACTCGATATTAATAAACCTACAAATGATATGTAAATGCAGCAGAATAAAATGTATTCAAAAATAGCATATAAATATTTATAAACGCGATATTTGAATAATACCAATATATGAATTTTAAAAAGATGTAATTTTTCATTTTAAGTTGAGATCACTCAACTAAATTGTTAATGTATACATAACGTTCGTTGCGGCTTTTTTCATTTAGCGTCCATATATGTTTAAAGTGTATATTATTTATTTAAACGCATATATATATATATATATATTTATTAATTTCGTAGTTTATAATATTTTGTCAGTAATCGGTAAATTATCGTCCGGTATAATATGTGGATTGTATGGATAATAAAGTGCAACGGAATTAATCTCTCGACGAAATTTATAATAATATATCTTAATCGGTACGTCCGGTATCTATATATTATACTCGTATGTTAAGAATATGACTACGTACTGTGAGATATTATGTCTTATGATATAAATGGTTCTCGAAAGACTGCGGACGTACGTGTCGCCCGCCCACCCCCCCAAATTCGGAAATTCATTATAATTTTTATGCGAATATTTAGTACGTTATTTGTATGAATTTGTATGATAATTTTCAGAATTTGTACGGCATTATCTTAGCCGCAATAACGAAAAAACTGAAGGGGGGCCAGGGACACATGTCTCCAGCCCCCATTTCGTAAATAATGATGTATAAAAATGAATAATAAAAATAAAATCTTAAATATTCATATAATTATTACAATTTTACAATAATGCAATTATTAGACACTATAAAATAAAATTTCACAGAATACAGTTTTATTTTCATTTATTGGTATGGGGGTTTTTTTTTCATATCGTCATAAAGTTCCCAATTACCTCTTCCTCTTTTTGTGTATACTGTGTATAGTGTCCAACGGAGTTTCTCAACTGACATCTACCCTGGCGATAGTTCAATACACCTCTAAGTATATATGACATAGGTTGTGGAATTATTAATAATGTGTGCAGGGATATCACACAGTTTCACATTCACGTGTGGAGCAGCCTCGTTACTTTGTTGTACATTTTCTCCTACGAAAAAAATAATAATTATCATACTTGTAAAGGAAAAAAATTAACAATTATTTACCTCTCCAAAACAAAACTTCTATCAATATATGCAATGGGGACACTTCAAAAGTAGTTTTTCTTAAACTAGTGCATTGTGATAATTTATGCGTGTAATTACACAATGTTACTTCAGTCTTCAAGCTTTTATTAAAAAATTTTTGAAGATCATCAATTCTGTCATTTGTAGTGTTATATGTAATAATGTGAACGGGTTGACAAGTTTCTTGGTATTTTTCACAGTTTTCATTTGAGCAAATACTCTTTTCTACTATTGTCGGGAACTCACTTAACATACAGTCTTTGGAGTGGTGTCACATATAAATAATAATGTATTATACTCTAGATCTTCCATATTTGGATTTAGTGAAAAAATGATTAACTCTGCCTTTTCTATGTATGTATTTGAAGTAATACCATTCGTAACCAACATTTTAACAAAATCAATAAATTTCGTTTTCAATTATAATAGTCCGTTTGAGTATTTCTGACTATCACGGAAAGATACCACAACAGATGTGATTGAATCAAAAGCACACGTGTTACTTAATATAACGCTTCCATTTATGCTTTTTAATTTGCAACTTTTTAGTTCTTCTGCACGTGATCCGTTTTTTAACAAAGGTAAAAGCCGTGGATTTCGTGCATTGACTAAATTAATATGTCGTAAATGTAGATTTGGAACAATATACGAACTACTCTTTAACTTCTTTTTCGACTTTCGATTCCATGCATCCGTTACTTTGTCTTCATTTAGCTTTTCATTACTATCAAAACAGTTAAAACAAATACGAATATCATCATTATTTGGTTCATAAGTTGAGCACTTCAAAATTGCATGTACTGGTACTCCACAAACTGAACATTTATGAGCACCATTCTTGGAAGGTAATGATCCTGACTTGCATAAAGGATACTTTAAATCACGTATATTTTTTGTACTGTGTGATTCAATTTTTTTTCCTCTGTTTCTACTACAATATTAGTTCTTGGTACTTGTATTGAGCGCAATAATGATGCTCCACGTAATGATGAAATATGATTTTCTAAAAATATTTCATATTTGTAGGTAAAGAAATATGTTCAAATGTAATATTTTTTAATTTATGGAAGCTAGATTCTACAACGGCAGAACTAGAAACAGCTTCGCCATAACCAAAAAAGGGTACCATAACTCCTGACCACAATGGTAGTAATTTCATCATTTTAATTAAATGAGGAACTATTTTTGGAGCGTAAAGAGGATTTATGCCTATTCCATCTTATAAATGTTGCTTACTCTCAGCATATACATTTTCCGCACACTTTTGAAATGGTTTAATTTCGCAAAGACCTTCGTGTTGGTTATCATACTCCTCTTGTTCTCTGGCTATATCGCAAGTATTATCATCAGTTCCTATGTTATCTATTATATTATCACGTTGTTGATCAAATTCTATAATGCCTGTTAAGGCAATATTCAGCAATATCCTATAATGTCTTTCACACGCAGTTTCAATTCCTGTGTTCCGTTCAACACCATTCGATTCATTAGATAGTGTTATGAAAAGTGAAAGCAATAATGTATGAACATGATCCATATTTTGGCATTTCACTAAACGGCCAATAGTTCTGAGAATAATTTATCTCACTTTTCTTTGTAACAATTTTAATTCTGGCCAATGACTTGCTAATTTTATAAAATGAGCAACATCTAATTTTACAAAACATTGAGGTAGTGAAAGCGAATCATTAGGTAATTTTTTAGTTATAATATCTGCGCAAGCATCTATATAACTTTTTAAAGAGGAATATTGTGTAAATGTTTTGACTATAGCTGAGAGTAGAGCTAAATACTGGTCGCAAACTGTTTGCTTAGGTTTCTTAATATCAGAGCTCATTCAGTTTGCCAACCAATTAGAAATTGAAATGGTGTTATGTCTTTCACTCAGCATATTAGTAATTGTAAAACTATGACTTTTTTCTCGGTCGTAAACTATTGCTTTGTATAAGAAAATATGCTTGGTTTTTTCTAAACCAAATTTCATAAAACTTTTTACGATTGATCCCGTTGCATCTATGATAATTTGAGGATATTTAACATTACTACAATATTTTCTATATATATGAATTTGTTCTGGGTTGTGGTAATGAATGAAAAACGGATCGCATCTGAAATCCCTAATGATTTCCTTAAACTTTTCTTCTTTTTTCATTAAATCAATCGCGGTAAGGGTATCTTCATTCCTTTTTTTAAAAGCATTTTTACGCGATTTTAATAGTCGTAGAGCATTTCCAGTGGGAATAATAGATGGATCGTGTCCCCCTAAAATTTTTTAAATATAATCATCAGTTTTTTATATAAGCGTTTACGTACAAAATAAATATAATGTGTTTTAATTCAAAATGTACATATTAGTTTTATAATCTCTACGCTACACGATTCTAAGGAGTATTATTTCGGCAATTTATTATACTTTCTTAGTACAATTTTGTGTTTGTGTGAGACATATATGATTATTAATCTTAGTACCCCGTATCCAAAATATACTTGGAGCCATGACACACACCCACGTGCACATATTAGCTATCTACTTTATAACCACGAAAAATGTATATTGTTCACTCAAAAAGATGATTATTATTCCATCAGAACATCGCAATGAGTCAAAATACGGTCAATAAAAAGTACGACAGCAATAAAAATAGAAAATAAAATACTCACGTGGCGGCCGGGTAGGAAAACGATCTACGGAATTAAATAAAAAGCGTAGTGGGAGGGGAGGAATTTCAGTATATTATACATCAATGTACTCTATACCCATCAATGGTTTCCTGAGAGCTCTACGACAAAAACTAAATGTGTTATAACAATTCCAAAAGTACTACCCCCTTCTCTTCCAAAACAAACAAAATGGCATTGAAATTGTATTATAAAACTTATTTATTAAATTCGAATATTGTCTCCAAAATATTGTCTTCTACAAATTTTGTAATAGGTGTACTCAAAAACGACCAAACCAACCAAACTGATAGTTCACTTATTGCTTATTGCTTATTGCTGAAGGGACGGCCTAGTGGCCTATGTTCTATACCAGGCTTTAAGTCTATACTAGAGGTATGAGTTGTGTTGTGGGTGATGTGTGTTTATGATTTCGTTTGAAGGAGTTAGTTCGTGCGGCTTGACCAGTCTAAAGGGCGAATTTTTCTATGTAGGTGGTTGGAAATTTGGTGTTCGCGCCCAATATTGTATATATGATGGAATCTTGAAATTGAGTTTTTGAAGAACATGTTGCGGGTTTTATTTATAGTGAATTGTTTTAAGGTGGGAAGACGCGACGATTGGAGGATGGTGGCATTTGAGACGAACTGTGGCGACGCCGTGATGGTGCGTAGGCATAAGTGTTGGATGCGTTCCAGTTTGGTCCAGTTTGTGTGAGATATTTGGGAGCCCCAAGCTTCGCTGGCGTATGTGATGGCTGGTCTGATGTACGTTTGCAGGATCTGGATTTTTGTTTTTAGGGATAGGGGGCTTCTTTTGTTGAGGACTGGATACAGCATGCTACGGGTAGTCATTGATTTCTTGATTAGTGTATCTATATGTTGGTTAAATGTGGCCATACGGTCGAATTTTATGCCGAGGTATTTGGCGTGCGTTGCCCATTGGATAGTCTGGCCGTTTATGGAGATAAGCCGCGTGGGTTTGGTATGTTGTCCGAAGATAATGGATTGGGTCTTGTGGGGGTTTATACGTAAGCGCCATTTGTTGAACCAGTCGGCCGCTAGATCCATCTGGTGTTGAAGTTGAATTATTGTCCTATTTGGGTTTTTGTCCTTTGTGTAGAGTAGGGTGTCGTCCGCGAAGAGGGCGACAGTGGCCTTATGTATCAGAGGTATGTCGTTTGTGTAGACTAAGTAGAGTAGTGGCGACAAGCAGGATCCCTGAGGGACGCCAGCAAGGGCCGGTCTACTACTAGAGAAGGTATTGTCAACTCTAACCCTAAAAGAGCGGTCGTGTAGGAAGGAATTAATGATTTTGAGGAGTTGGGTTGACGTGCCTAGTTTCTGAAGCTTATACATAAGGCCCTGGTGCCAGACGCGGTCGAACGCCTTTTCTATGTCCAAGAAAATCGCGGCTGTTTTTTCCCCATTGTTTATGTTTTGACATAGTTGGTCAGTTAATTTTACCAGCTGGAGCGTGGTCGAGTGTTGTGCTCGGAAAGCAAATTGCTCAGGTCTGATTTTGTGACCTATGGAGGATAAGAGTTCTCTGAGGATTATCCTTTCGTAGACTTTAGAGATCGACGAAAGGAGGGATATGGGCCGGTGGTTTGAAGGTTGGCTATGGTCCTTTCCTGGTTTGGGTATGGTGATGATAATGGCTCTTTTCCATTCTTGAGGAAAGTAACCGACGCGGAGGCAGCAGTTTAGGATTCGTGTTAAGTGTAGTAATGCTATATTTTGCATGTTTTTGAGCGCTTTGTTTGAGATGTTATCTTCGCCTGCTGCTTTGCGGGCAGGGAGACGGTTTATGAAGTGAGCCACGGTACCTGGGGTTGTGTATGTCCGATGAGTGATTTGGGAGTTTTTAATGAGTTGGACAGTTGACTGGACTTCTTCTAGATGTGCTCCAGTGTTTGGGGAGAATTGGTCTTGGAATTGGTCGGCGAATGCTTCTGCTTTTTCGGTTGCCGTGTATAAGGGACCGTTTGGGCTTGAGAGCGGGTGGTTTGCTGGGGATTTGTTGAGGAGTCGTCTGTATAATTTATAGGCTGAACCGTCGTTGATGTCTAGGGACGACAGGAAGGAATCCCATTCATCTTGTTTGTGGGTTTGGAGCATTTGTTTAATGAAGGTCGTTTTACGGTTCATTTCTCTTTTGATGGTGGGGTCGCGGGATTGTTGCCAGATTCTGCGAAGTCTGTTCCTAGAGGTTATTTCCTGCGATATTTCGATCGGGATGTTTTTGAGTCTGCGGGTGGTAGGTTTTATGTAGGTACTTTGGAGAATGGATTGTTGAATGGTGTGGGTAAATGAAGATAGTGCTGTGTCTATTTTGTCTTTGGTATCGATCGGTGGACTTTTTCCTTGGAGGGATTTTTCGAGAATGGCGGAGAATTTAGACCAATTTATTCTGTGGAGTGGCTTTGGTGGCGATGAAGAGATCGGTGTATCCGAGATGCATAGTAGAATGGGGTTGTGGTCGCTAGATAGCTCGTTTAGATTTACGATGTCTGTGTAGTGGTGCGGGAGTTTTAGTAGAGCGACGTCCAGGACGTCAGGTCTGTGGCCCGGATGACCGGGGAAGTGTGTAGGGGTGTTGGGGGCAAGTACGGTGTAGTCAGATTGTTGGACATGGTGGAATAGTTTGCTTCCAGCTGGGTTTATTGAATGGCTATTCCAGAACGGGTGCTAGATCGCCGGCGATTATGAACCAATCACAATTGGTGAGAAGGTTGAGGTCGATGGGGCTGAGGGGGGATTGTGGGCGTTTGTATACAGCGGATATGCGAGTTTGGTTTGCGCCTAGGGAGATTTCGATGGACGTTGAGTTCATGGTGGTATTTAGAAAAATTTGACGATGTGCGATGCGACGATGGATTGCCACCGCCGTGCCACCGTTTGGGGAGTGACCAGGTCTTGGAGTGTTATCTGTGCGGTAGATAATGTAGTTTGAGATTTTTAGTTGGGACGTGGGTTTTAGTTTGGTTTCGCTTATGAGTGCGATATCTATTTTTTCTCTGGTTATTAGTGTGTGGAATTCGTTTATCTTGTTTAGAATGCCGTTGGCGTTCCAGTGTATGATGCGTAAGTTATTACTAAGCATTTTGAGAAGATAGAATAGAAATGAAGGAATTTATGGTCATGGCCATGATTGTTTTGTAGTCTGTATCTGATGACAGGGCTGTGAGGAGATTTGTGAGAAGGGTGAGAATGTCGGTGGTGCTAATGTTGCTGTGGTTTGCTTTTACGGTCTGAGCGGATTTCTTGACAGCGTTTGCGTAGTTTTTAACTGTATTTTTGGTTTGGATGGGGGGGAAAGAGTTTACGGATTCAGAGAGGTCGGTGGGGGTTTTTGGTTGAGTGGGATTTGGTTGTTTTTGAGAAGCTGTGTCTCGTACATGGAGGTAGAAGGGGCATCCGCGGTAGTTCGCAGTGTGGCCTTCCCCGCAGTTGCAGCAAGTTGGGGTTTGTTCATAGGTTTTACTGCAGTCTTTAGCGGCGTGGTTCGCGCCGCATTTCACACAACGGGGTGGGTGGCCGCAGTGTTGTAACCCGTGGCTAAATCTTTGGCAGGAGAAACATTGGGCAGGTCCTGTTCTCCTATAGGTTTCGATTTTTACTGAGAGGTAGAAGAGGTTATTTAGATCGTAAATTTCAGTAGCTTTGGAGTCTTTGGTGAGGATGACGAGGCATATTGGTAGGGGTCTGGAAGTGTTGCCGAAACGTTTTATTGTTTTAATATTGTATCCTAAGTTTGTGAGTTCGGAGTTGATTTCTTCTTCTGAGATGTCGGTGGGTATGCCTTTTATGACGATTTTTAGTACGCGGTCTTCGGGGAGTGAGAAGGTGGAGAAAGGGATGCTATTTTCTTTTAGGTATTTTTGGACATAACGGAAATTATCGGATGAAGTGGTAGAAATACGGACAGAGCCGTCGGTGGACATTTTTGCAGATATACCGCCTACGGGTGCATCGGTTTTCCGAAAGAGTAGAGGGGCGGTTTTTCGCCAGTCTGCTGCTGCTAGGTTGATGGGTGGAATCCTAGGGGTCCGTACGGGGGGAGTCATGGGGTGGTTTGAATTTATTGACTCGTTGTCTGCGGAGTCTGAGTTGCTTTCGATGTTTGATAGGTCGTCGCTTGATGAATTTAAAGACATTTGTGAGTGAGGTTCAATGACAGATGTAGGCGGAGGAGGTAATGTTTCAAATTGGTCGTTTATAGATGTAGAGGAGGGGGTTTTTGCTTTGGGCTTTTTTGTTTTAATTGAGTTTATCTGAGGAGAATTTGGCCTTTTTGTTGGGGTTTTTGATGGATTTTCAGTAGAAGTTGATTTGATGATGGGTGAGCGGCTGCGTGATGATGTAGGAGAAGTAGGTTTTTGGAGTTTTGGTGGCGGAGGTAGATTTTGGTCAGCGCCGGGGCGTGGCCCGATCTTATTTGGTTTTTTTGTCATAGTAAAAGGGAGCCGGATTCCCGCCGGTGCGGTAGTTAAGAGGGATTGTTGGCCTGTGGCGCGCAGTGTGGAGGTTTTCGCTGGGAGCGTGGTGGAAATGCACCGTGCGGGTCTGCCCGTGGTGGGTCCCGCTGCGGTGCCGCGCGTGCGCAACTTACCAAGGCCAGGGGCCTGCTGTATAAACGATTGGTGTTCAAAATGCAGATTGAATCGATATGTGCACGTTGTCCCGACGGCGCGGTAAGTTCGACGTGGTCGATTTTCAGGATGTACAGCGGAGACGACGGTGACAACAGACGTGTGTACTGTGCGACTGCGCTGGACGGAATGATATGATATAGTTCACTTATTTATATATTTCGTATTTATGTAGAATTAGTGTTTCTAAACTGTCATCTGATTGGTTCATGTTGTTTTGTGTTTTTATTGGTTCTCTGGTATTTATCGATGTTCTTTCTACCCGATTTTGTTGAATTGTGTGAATGTCTTTATATTTTGTTGCCAGGTGCCCGATAATACGGTTGGACCTCTGTTGTGTTAATGATTTTTTCTTTCCCTGTGTTTTCTTCACTGACAGTGTGATGTTGTTTCCTAATATTTTTTGTATTGTGAACGGGCCCTCGAACAAATTGAATAGCTTTTTGATCTCTTTGTGATCTGCGTTTGATATTCTGTGGTTTCTTATTAATACCTGCTGTCCGATGATGAATGTGATTTTTGTTTGTTTTTTGTTCTCGTTTTGTTACTTTTGTTTTAATCTTGTCTGCTACTGTGCATAATATTTTTCTTCTAGGGTTGTTCTGGGAACTGAATTATTTTTCTATGCTATTTTTCGGTTTTGTTTCCGACATTATTTGTGTTGGTGTTTCTTCTATTATTTCCGACTTCAATCATTTTAACCAAAATTCGATTTACCTAATAATTTGGCCATTTAGTGTGTTGATCGTGACAGTATGCGCTTAATAGTCAGCACATCTCCCTGTTGTATCTTCTACAGAATTTTACTGAGGGTGGTATCTTGAAGTGTAACATGTTTAATGTTTAGTTCCTTCATTTTTTATTTCCATTTTTTCAATGTGAATTGTGTTACATTGTCCGTTAATATTGATATTGGTTTTCCGACTGTCGTAATGTAGTCGTTTACTATCCGGAGTAATACTGCGTTAGTCGTTGCTTTTCTTAGTGCGTATAACTTCATAAATTTCGAGAACGTATCTAGTAGGTATTCAAGTATGTAGTGTGTGCCTCCACGGCCCGTTGGTAGTGGTGCCATTAAGTCTATCGATACTCTCTCTAGTATGTTTTCTGGTTTTTATGATGTTGACAGTCCTTTATTTGAGTAGCTGATCGGTTTACTTCGTTGACATAAGTCGCATTACTTTATTATGTTAGATATTTTTTGGTTCATTTTTTTGAATGTGCATGTTTCTTTCAGTAGTTGGTATGTCTTGTATTGTCCTGAGTGTTCTGTTGAGTTTTGTGTTTCTCTGATCACCGTGTTTATTAAAATTGCTGATATATATCGCCTCCACCTTTCTTCACTGTTTTGTCTGATGAAAATTATTCCTTTTACTTCTGTTATGTGTCCAGACTTTTTATTGAGCAGTTTTTTTAACTATTTATCTGATCTCTGAAGTTTCGTGATGGTTTTTAATTCATCTTTTGTGTTTTTGCTAAGTGTATCTTGGTTTATGCTTATTTTTCTTATGTATAGATTTGACTCAGTTCTAGTGTCTCGGGTGTCTAGTAATAGTGTCGACTACTATATTTTCGGTTCCCCATATGTGTTGAATTTCGAAATTAAATTCTTGTAGGGCTAACGCCCACCTGGTAAGTTCGTCGCTTGTCAGTATGCAATGTTTTAAGAATGTCAGGGCCAGATGGTCCGTTTGAATTATTTTTTTGTGGCCGATTAAGTAGTATTTGAGTTTATCGCAGCAGTATTTTATTGCCACTGCTTCTAGTTCCGTTGTCGTATACCTTGTTTCGGGTGGTTTCAAGATTCTACTTGCGAAATCCAAAGTTCATCTTTCATTATTGATGACTTGGAACAGTTCGCCACCTGTTGCTACGTTTGACGCATCTGTATTTATTTTTATTTATTTATTTATTTATTAAAAATTTCTACTCCTAACGGCAATTTACAAAAGAAAAATACATAAATGTTGATAAATAATAAAGATAACAATTAAATTATATAAGTAACAATTATGAATAATAGTATGCAAGTAAAAATGGTGTAGGGAAGGTGATGTCCTCATCGCCCAGTTTACCATTGGTATATTGCAATAACCATACCCTGGCCTTAACTGGCTGGGGTATTCTGGTCCTCCAGGTTTGGGGTAGGGCCTAGGGCGTACAGCCAACGACCCTGCCTTGTAAAAAGATCTTTGTTCAGAATTCGTACAACAAGCCTCGGACTTGAGTATGTGGTAAAACAATTGAAAATTGGAAAACGGAACTGATATGTGGTACGTGGAATGTGCGAACCTTGCACAAACCAGGAGCGGCTTTGGACTTGGTTAAGAAATTAGAAAAATACAGAGCGAAGTGTGTAGCACTTCCAAAAATTAGATGGGAAAATGCCAGGACAACCAAAATGTCTCAAACAACCATCTTCAATGGAGAATGCGAAAAGGGTCATAGACTGGGAACCGGTTTAGCTGTGCACGAATCAATTAAACATTCAGTAAAGGAGTTATGGATATAAACCCTAGAATTGCAACTTTAATCCTTAAAACAGACAATTTTGACATGGTGCTAATTAACGCGCACGCACCAACAGAGGATAAGGACGAGGAGGAAAAAGAGCTATTTTATGCAACACTAGAAGATAAGTTTAACTTGTCGAAAGGGGATATAAGATTAGTACTGGATGATTTCAATGCAAAAATAGGACGTGAAGAATGCTACAAATCGACTATTGGAAAACATAGCTTACATGTCAACACAAATGATAATGGTATCAAACTAATCGACTTTGCTTTAGGAATGGGTTTGGTGGTTAAAAGTACTATGTTCCCACGAAAAGACATACATACCAAATTGACCACGTCCTAATAAATAATAGATTCAAAAATAGTGTTCTGAATATAAGAACCTTACGGGGAGCTGATATGAACTCGGACCACTTGCTGGTTGGTATATGGATGAAAATGAAAATGAAGAAGTATAAAAAATGTAATCTAACAAATAGAGGACAAACTGGTATAGCTAAGTTAGCGGACAAACAAATATGTAAGAAGTATACAGAATGCTTTCATATTATTATTAAAAGTAAACAACTAGAAATGGAAGGAAATGAAGATAAAACATGGGAACCTGTTGAAGAACGTATAAGTGAAGCAGCAACGAAGGTGTTAGGGAAAAAGTATAATATGTATGATCGAGTGAATAACCTCAGAGGTGAATACAAAAAGAAAGAAAGAATTCTAAGGGGTAATGATGGATCCCTGTTAACTAAAACTGAAGAGCTGGCAATGAAATGGGATGATTACTTTGAAAAGCTATTGAACTGTGAAGAACCTAATGAAATTTTCTATTTTAATCAGGAAATTTGAGAAAAACAGGGTTGTGAAGAACCGACCTTGGAGAAAGTAAAATCACAGATTATATTAAAAAATAAAAAATCTCCCGGGGAAGATGACATTCAATTGGAGCTTCTAAAGAAAGGGGGAGAAGAAATGGTATTGTGGTTATAAAAAGGTAATTTATGAGGTTTGGACAACAGAAGAAATGCCTGAAGAGTGCAAGACAACGATGATTTGTCCAATACATAAAAAAGGAAGTAAACAAGACTGCAACAATTATCCCACATAGCCCTCTTAAATGTGACTTTTAAAATTGTTCCAATTGCATATTATCAAGGATAAAAAAAATCGGAACAAGTTATTGGCAATTACCAATGTGGTTTTAGACCAGGAAGGTCAACCACAGACCAGATGTTTATTTTAAGACAAATCTATCAAAAAACCTGGGAGTTTGATAGAGAAATACATGTTCTTTTCATGGATTTTAAGAAGGCGTATGATGGCATACACAGAGAAATCCTAATCAATATTTTGGTCGAGATAAGCATTTTGGAAACATTTATTAAAGGTAAGATTGGAAATATACTACGGACCCAATACTAGTTAAATCAGATTTAAGACAGATATCTCTTGGAGAAGTGTTAGAATTATGTGGGCTGTAGAAGTAGGGTGAGAGCTGCTTGCTGTTTCAAGGGTTTAGATACGCTTATTAAGGTCTGAAACAGGTAGGTGCTTCACTACAACCCATTTCTTTTAAATACCAATCCGTTTCTATTCTTATATGATTGTTCAAATTTTTAGAAATTGTTTTAACTCCTTTACATGCTCCAGAATTAACAAATTTATTTTAAATATAGCAATTTATTGCTGTTTGAAGTTCATTAAAACCATGACACTTAATATTCTTGCGATTTTCCATATCCAGAATGACCAAAACATTTATAACCTTTCAGGAGGCGCGTATGCTCATTTTGTACGACAATTATAGATTTATTGATATAACTTTTATCTAAGTATCCCGATTAATACTGGGGTTTTTCCTATTCCACAATGACGTATAAGTTATAAATACTTAATAATTGTTATCTTTTCTTATGTATTTTTCAAATTATTATCGACGTATATATCAGTCAATTTCGTCCGATCGCACGAAAGGCGTCTCGCGCCTGACCGTGATATTATTTTTTTTCCCTAAAAATATTTTTCTTTTGTTTCTTTTCGTGTATGCTTTTGTCACTTCATTGTGGCCGATATTGCGATATGTTGCAAGAATTAACAGACAAAGAAGTAGTAGATAATCTTAGAGAATTCGATAGTGACAGTGATCTTAGTGATGAAAATATTGATGACAATAATTTTGACAGTAATTCGGAACAGAATATTTCGGACAAAAAAGTAGAATTAATGTACACAAATGAACTGTACTATACCGGAAAAGATAAGGTTAGTAAATGGCGTAAAACTGAGTTCACTACTCAGTCGAAAACTAAAAAACATAATATAATAAAAACTTCCCCCGGCCTCACCTTTCATTCTAAAAATATTGAAAGCGAAATTGATTCATTCATGAAAATAATCAATTTGGATATGGTAGACCAAATCATAAAATATACCAATATGTATATAAATGATAAAAAAACAACGCATAATTATTCAAGGGACCGAGACTGCAAGGATATATCTAGAAGTAAACTATTAGCATATTTTGGATTGTTATACCTAATAGGAATCAAAAAAGGACACCATACAAATGTTTTGGAACTATGGGCTAACGACGGGACTGGGATTGAAGTTACTAGAGCGGTTATGACCTACAAACGGTTTTTATTTATAACACGTTGTTTACGATTTGATGATCGATCAACTAGAGCTGACAGGCGTAAATTTGATAAATTGTCAGCTATTCATTTATTTTTGGATTCTTTTGTAAATAATTCTAGGGCTTCTTATAATATGAGTGAATTTACAACAATAGACGAAATGCTTCATCCATTCCGTGGTCATTGTCAGTGGATCCAGTATATACCAAGTAAACCAGCAAAATATGGTATCAAAATGTATGCTTTGTGTAACGCAATATATTTTTACACGTCAAATTTGGAAGTTTATTGGGGTAAACAGCCAGAAGGGCCGTATTATAATTCGAATGCACCAATGGACATTGTAAAAAGGTTGATTACAGATATTGAAAAGTCCAATAGGAATCTGACCACTGATAATTACTATACAAGCATTCCTTTGGCCGAGTATTTGCTGCAAAAACAAATAACTCTTGTTGGTACACTAAAAAAAAATAAGAGAGAAATTCCACTAGTGTTTCTTCCTCATAAGAACAAAGTTGTTTCATCCAGTATATTTGGTTTCCAAAAAGATAAAATTCTCACTTCTTACGTTCCTCGTAAAAATAAAACTGGTATACTACTTTCCACGATGCATGAAAAAGGAAACCTTGATAATTTTACCAAAAAGCCAGAAATAATCATGGACTATAATAGTACAAAAGGTGGTGTAGATACTGTGGACAAAATGTGTGCTACTTATACTGTATCTAGAATTACGAAACGTTAGCCTTGTGTGATTTTTTATAGTCTAATGAATATTGCTGGAATAAACGCTCAAGTTTTATATGCATTATCAAAGCCGAATGATGCATCGAAATGTCGTAGAATTTTTCTAAAATATTTGTCAATGAGTCTAATGAAAAAACACCTTATTTCAAGGTCCTATATTAAAACATTACCAATGGATATATCAGTTTTCTTAAAAAAATACCAAACGGAAAACATCATCGACGATGTACAAGAGCCTCCTAAGAAGCGTGGAGTTTGTCGTTTATGTACGATCGAAAAAAACAGATCATCTGCTACAATGATATGATGCAAATGCAAGTTGTATACATGTAAGAATCATTCTGGCAAACAGGAAATAATTTGTCAGAAATGTCATGACGATAGTTTATCAGACTAGAACCTGATTATCATGCATGTTTAATGTATTCATTTTATTTACTTAGTATTAGAAAAAAAAATCGTGTTTTATTAATAATTTTATATTAAATTATTATAAAAAAATAATTATAAAAACATAAAATATTATATAAATAAGAGTAAAATGTTTCCAAAAAATATTCGTATTGAAAATTATTTATCTATCCTTCATTGTAATTAAATATATGTGAAAAACATACTGTCGTATAAAGTACGACACGAGCCTACTCGTGCAATACATAGTTGGGCGCCTGCCGAAAGGTTAAATGTTTTTGTATAATTACATGAATTACAAATATGTTTCTCAATAACACATGGCATAATATTTAATAATTTTTCGGTAAGGTTACTAATGTTGCAATGTGTATATAATGCATGAACATTTTGTACAATGGCATTATATATATGACAATAATAATATACGCATGTACATTATAATACTATTATATTATTTTATAAGCTGACGATAAATCTATATAGGTAGGTAATTGTTATACTATATTATTGAACTATACTATATTTCCCCTGTCCCCATATTCAAAAAAAGCACTCACGGATAAACTAATGGTTTTAAAATTCTATAAATGAGTTTTAAAATTATTTCTAATTAGTTATAACATTTTTGTGAAGGTTTGGTATAAAATGAACGATATGGAAGGGGGGAAAGCTAGTGTAAAGTTAGTCTCTCTAAAAATTAATTTTATATTATTAATTATATTAGTCATATCTCCGTTCTCGAGAAATTACATATTTTAAAAATGAACTTACAATTACTTACAAATTATGGGCTATAACTTACAATTTGTCCGGTTCAATTTGGACGAGGTTGGGGGTGGAGCTAACTTCACACACGTTCGTTGATATTTCTAGGTTTATTAGTATACACGTCAGCATGTACACATTCATATACATATATACCTATATATAACATATAATATTTAGTATATATATATATATATAGCGATTTATATGTAATGTAGTACCTGTACTGTTGTACCTATTACAGTACATATATATGGCTATATAAAACCCTTCAAAAAAAAAATATAGTAAATAGAAAATTCTTTAATTCACAAAACTTTTATTGAACCAGATAAAAGTCAAAATTTGATAGGAAAATGCTTATATTTGTATATATTATATAATAATATATTTTGCATAATATAATATAATATTTTTAATTCTCAATATTTTGTGAACAATATGTGATATACTTAGCAATGTGCGACTTTTAAGTTATTGGGTTATTAGTATTTTACCGAGGGTACTCCATAGAGATATAAAAAATGTTATAAAAATAACAATATTTATATAATTAAATTAGTATATATTATTAAAATTTTTATTTAAATTATAGATCAACATGACTAGTCATTCGGAAGATCTAGAAGTGTTGCGGATTCAAAATTTGCTAAATAAAGATATTTTTTTAAGAAAATGACATAGAAAAAGACACCAATTCTGAAATTTCTGATGCATTAGAAGATGATGAACACAATAGTGACACAGATACGACTAATTTTTAAGGTCAAATAGGGAAATTATTGAAACTGACTCTTCATCGAAAGGTAACAGGCAATATTTTTGGGGAAAAGATAAAATAACAAAATGGGATAAAGTAGTCCCTACCAAAAATAGTACTAGAATGAGACAAAAAATATTATTCGTGTACCGGCAAGTGTTAAAGGTAAATCGAAAAATTGTATAAGTCGAACCGATTGTTTTTTATTATTTATAAACAATAATATAATCAAAAGTTTTGTATTTTGTACGAATTTATTGTATAATTTAAATAAATATTAACTTTATTAAAGTTTATGTATAAACATTGATCGTATAGCTTACAAATTTAACTGTAGTAGAGATTTAAATGAAACTGATGAGGATGAAATTAAATGTTTACTTGGCTTACTTATTCTAGCAGGAATAAATAAGCCAGGTCATCAAAATTTAGAAGATCTTTGGAGAACAAATTGATTAGGAATAGATATTTTTCATGCAACAATAACAATGAGACTATTTTTATTTTTATTATGATGTATTCGGTTTGATGATTACAGAGATCATCAAAGTCGTAAAGAAATTAATAATTTATTAATCATTTAGAGACATTTTTAAACATTTTTTGGCCAATTGTGAAAACAATTATATTCCATCTGAATACACAACTATCGATGAACAGCTTGTTGCTTTTAATAGTAGATATTCATTTCGTGTCTACATACCAAGTAAACCAGCCAATTATGATTTAAAAATTCAAACTATATGTGATGTAAAAGCTTGGTATATTCTCAATCTGGAATTTTATTAGGGAAAACTAAACGACGGATCTTATAAAATACCTATTTTAGCCACTAATGTTTTACTTAGACTATCTAAACCTATTTTTGATTCTGGGCATAATATAACGGTTGATAATTGGTTTAGTAGTAAACCGTACTGACGTGTTTTTCTAACAAACTGTTAGAAAAAAAAATAACACTTGTCAGTATTCTTAAAAAAAAATAAAAGAGAATTTTCATATAAAATTATTTTTTTAGTTTTTTAAATGTTTACTAAAAATTGAACGGAAAATTCAACTTTGTTTGGTTTTGGAAAACAAATTAAAATTTTTTCGTATATACCAAAAAAAATAAAAATGTAATTATGATGATTCTATTTCTGATCAACTAGAAGATAAATCCGAAATTATACTTTTTTATAATAAAACAAAAACTGAAGTTGACACAGTAGACAAAATGTGTGCTACATACTCAGTGTCACGTATAGTAAAACGCTGGACTTTGGTATTGTTTTTCAACTTATATACTTGACTGGTATAAATGCTCAAATTATTTTTTCTATGAATAACTAACAAAAAAGCTAATTAAAAGAAAATTTTTAGTGGGACTTTCATTACTATAGGTTCAACTAAAAAAATGACCGAGTTCAAGTTATCTTCCTAGGTCTCACAGCCAAAAGGCGTCTAATTTTCTGATGGAGAAATATTTCCTAAAAGTACTCAAATTATTGGAAATAGAGGAAGATGTTATATTTGTCCAAGAAACAAAGATATAAAAATCAAAAACTTCGTGTCAAATATGTAAAAAATTAATGTGTCTGAAATACATGGACACAGTATGTAAGAATTGTTTTCAGAAAAATGATTGTTCAACAGACTATTCAGAATAAAGTTATCTATAAATATCTATAACAATAATTAATTATAAATTTTAATAATATATAAATAAATAAATGATTACATAAACACATACAAAATTAATTTTAAAACATTTTTTTAATATAAATAACCATTTTATATTGTCTTAAATATAGGATTTTGTAGTTTTATTTTTTTTTAACAAATAAAAAATTTTAAATCAAATCTTGAAATTTTCTGATATTTTTTTTTTGTAATTTATTTTATAATAAAACAAACATTATTGGATTAATTTCTATATTATTTTTTATTATTAAACGTAAATACCATTATTTGCATATCATATGATAATCCATTTTGTCTTTAATTTCAAAAAAATTTACTTTCTGTAATATTTTACACATTTTTAGAAAGGGGGTCTGATAGACCCCACGCGACTATGAACGTTAAAAAAAAGGCCCGCTACTGCTTAAGGATTAAACATGTTTTATGAATTGTTAAAACCTCCACTTTTTTGGTTTTTTTAAATAAGCATTTAAATCTTAAAAAATTTAAATATCGTACAAATCCATAAAGCGCTAGATAATGTTGTTATCTATAATTTGTTTTACGTTTCATATTTCTAAGATGTTTGTAAGTTGTTAAAAATGAGAAATGCTAACATGAGTTTTTCAATAACAATTGTTTGTACTTAATAACTTAATAACTTAACAATTTAGTTTTATCAAATATAGACTTATCATATTATTTAGTTAAGATATCTGTGAACAAGTTATTATCTGGTTAATTTTTTTTATTGAAAGTAAAAAGTTAATATTTTTATTTCTATAATTTATATTATGCTATAGGTATATTCTAGTATGTATTTAAGTACCTACAATAAATAAACACTATACGGTCTATACGTCTGTATATATTATATTATAGTTTATATATTGGTAACAAGTGTAGACTATTATATTATACAATAGTATAATAAGTAGTGTTACCATATTGTGTACCTATTTATAAATAATGGGTATAGGACATAGGTACTATTTGTATTATTTACAAGAACCTACTAAAATTATATAATTTAAACTTCAAAATAATTTTATGATGGACATTGAGTATTCGTAAAACATAATAGTAATATAGTTGCGATCAACATAAAATGGCAAAAACATTTTAACACCAGAGTACAGAATTCGTTCTTATTTAAATAAAACATGTAATAATGATTCAATTTAAGATAGATTGAATAATTTATTGTTCACGAATCATATTTTTATTTTTTTTTTGTTAAATTAACTATTGTATTTATTTTGTAATTTTAAATTAAAAGGTAATTAGGTCATTTTGATGTAAGTACACAATTGAAAATATACCAATAAAGTTAAAAAAAAAATTTACTTTAACTTTTGGATTAATTGATTAAGTCAACTAAATCGGATTTTAACTTTTAACTTTAACTAGTTTAAAAAATTGTCCTTATAAACTTAATTGCATCTAGTTAATTATTTCACCAACTTTGCTCAGCAGCCTTGGACTTAAATATGCACTGCTGCCGGCCATTGTGTCACCTCGACGCAGCTGTCAATCGAATTGTATATTTCAATATTTGGTATGCTAATAATATGTGCACTACACCGTGTGTGTTTCGCGTGCGTAGGAAAATAAATAATTCCCCAAATAACAATATAATATTATAATCACCGGCCGGGGGTCATCTGTACCCGGTCCTTGACACTTGGTCGTTTCCGTCGCGAACGAACGTTTCCCCGACGCCACCGCCGCGCCATCGACACGAACAGACGGGCAACGTCATAATATTTGTACCGGGACCGTCATAAAATGCACTCGTTCGTCGCCGATATGTTTTCGCCACTTAACACGCTCATCGATCAAGTAAGTCTGATCCAAATGGACAATTTAATTTTTTTCCTTTTATTTGTATATCGTATACGAGAGACCTCAAATGGTGTATTGGTCAGCGGTGATCGAGAGGGAGGGCTTAGCCACACACGAAAAAATGTATTCGTAGCTAAACTATTGGTTTTAAGCATCGTGTAAAGAACAAAATGTTCGAATACTATAATTATAAATTATACTTTATTTTGAATATAATAATATGCTTCCCATCACGTATATTTTAATATTTTATTGTAAAATGAAGATATCACTAACCCATGCTTATTTGACGTTTTGAAATCGATTTTTCTGAATGACCTAATATTGGATAGGGTATTAGAGATGTGAGGTAGTTAAAATTTACCGAGTAAATGTAAATGTACGTATATTTTACCGTTGTTTTTTTTACCATGCTTTAAATCAGGGATACTAATATACGCGTATACAACGCATATAATATATAAAACGTACAAAAAAATTTTCTATAATAATAACATTAAAACGTAAATACAATTTAAGGATCAATATGAATGTTTCAAGTTAATTTATTTTAAATTAAAATATAATATATATAAAATATTAGTTTTTGTATTTGCAATTTTAAATTGTATTTTTTTTACTATTAAATAAAAAATAAGCCAAAAAAAATAATAGTAAGAATACCTTAGAAACTTATTTTTAATAATTAATATTATTAAGTATCATAATATCATATTATATATTATGTAGGCATATAATGTAAAGACAAAATACAAATTCATAAAATAAAAACAAAATCTAAATTTAAAAAAAATTAAATAAACCTTTACAAAATAAAAATAAAACATACTTGACTATCAGTCTTTTCCTCAAATTTTGTAATTCAAACTATTAAAATAATTACTGATTATAATATTAATGTAATGTAATAATAATAGTACTATAGGTAATAATTAATATTCATTTGATGGGCTCTGACATTTTTGTCGCAGAAATATTAAGTAATTTATATGCCAAACAATAAACTTCTGAGTGTTTATTTTTAGCAAAAGACCAAAATGCATTTGTTGTTAATGTCTTCTTTTCAAATAAAGTTTGAAATACTCCAGTTTTTTCTTTATAATATTTTTCTATTATACCATGTTTAATGTTATATTTATTGCGGTTGAACTGGATAAGACGAAGAATGCAATAAGTATGATAAAAATAAAATGTTTACATTAATTTTGTATCATAACAGTATAATACCTACGTATTTTATACTAATTTACACGTTACAACCCTACATAAAATTATGTGATTCCTCATTTTAAATGTTTTTACTAGTGTATTAATGTTTATTTAACCTTATAAAGCGTATAATATACCTAATGAATAATAATAAAATCAATAAAATTTACTTTTTCTGTGAAGAATTTTTAGAATAGATAGTAAAAATGAAAAAAAAAAATTTTTGTTTTTATATATATAAAGGACCAAATGTTATAAAAAACAATGGTTAATGGGGTTATGAAATAATATACAAAATTTACTTGAAAGAAAATATAGGTACCTATATATAAAATAAAACTTACCAATGTACCGAATTTTACGTAAATTGATAAATTTAAAAAAAAATGTACCGCTAAATCTACATCTCTAGATGGGATCTTTGCTTATGGACAGGTCGGGGTAAATGCAAAATATATTATACAAAACTAAATTTTGCCGCAACTAAAATAAAAAACTCACTATCATTCTTATCAAAATTCCACTCTAGACTGGTGCCTAAATCGCCTATACCTTGAGTCCGGCCCTGCGTACTTGTTTTTTATTTTTACACTTTTACAATTGTGTTTTTAATTTAATTTAATTTTTGTATAATATATAATATAATAAATCTAAAGTATCTTAAGTTTCTAGTAGAATTGCGCCAAACGTTTCATATAAACCCATTTCTCGGTTGTAAACTGGATATAATTGATATTTTAAAAAAAGGTAATTTTTTAATTTTCCCAATAGTTTTACTGAAAAATTACATAAAAATAAGAAAAAAGAGTTTTTGTATGTAAAATTGATTATAATGATTTCCTCATAATTACTCATAGAAACTGGAAATGTACATCAAATAGGTATTTTAGTACCTATTTAATTAATGTGATAACATTTTTAAAATTGTTTTTATAAATTTTGATATATTTTTAGCAATTATAGATTTTAAGATAAATGTCATAAACATTTTAATGTGAGGCTTAAAACCTAAAAAATTTAATACAAAATTATTCGTACATTAATCTAACTATACTTCAAAACTTGAAAAATTATTTTAGTTACAATTTTAGTTTTAAATATAATATAATATTATTGTTTTATTTTATATGTGTTTTTTGGAAAATAGTATTAATATTTATTTCTATGTAAAATTATGAATAAAATTATTTTTCAAATTTTGAAGTATTGTTAGAGCAATGTACGTACACAATTAATTTTGGTTAACATTTTTTTCAAAAAATATTGATTTTAGCAGCTTAAATTATCATGTTTCTAAAACAACCCCTTTAGAATATGTTTCATTATTTTTTTATAATTTAAAATATGTATTATATGTTTTTTTTCTAAGGGTGACCGTACACTGGTAAAGCAAAATTGACTGAAGGAATTTAAGTGATGTTTAGTCATGATCGCACACTAGATAAGACATAGTTTAGTCACACATTAGTCTAATTAAAGTAAAACCGGTCGTCAAAATGTCGTCCGACGTAGAGGACGTTGCTATTTCTATTTTATGGTTTCTTTTAAGAGAAATTGAGCAGGAAGAAAATAAAAAAACCTTTGGGTTCATCCTTTGAATTTGATACGAACTTAAAATATCACAATTAAATATTATATTCATGAAAATGTTTATCCGATATTTCTATCCATAATTGTTCCTGTACGTTTCTGTTGCTATAATTTTTGTTTTTAATCATAGTTATTACTTTCTTGTACTAATGATATTAAACTTTTAAGGGTGATTTCATGCATATTTTATAATTGTATTGAATAAAATAATATAATAATATGGTATCTACTACTTATTTAATTTGTAAAACTTATTTTTAAATAAAATATAATTTGAAATTATTATATTTAATAATATTTATAAAATATAAATATATAATTACCTACCTTTATATTGTAGAAAATTTAGCATAAATAAATCATTTTTGACATAATTATCCAGCGACTGCTTAATTATGTCTAATCAAAATAGCACACGTTCTATTTCAATAAAGCATCATTAGTTATGGCTAAAAGCAAACATGCTTTGTTTTTTCTGTGCTTTATCAGTGTACTTATCGTCAATGAAAAACACGCGTTTTATTTATCGTTAGTCACCATAAAGCACCTTAAGTCGCTTTAAAACATTTTTGCTCTACCAGTGTGCGGTTAGCCTTATTAAACTTTTTTTAAATTTCATAAAACTCTGTGGAACCTGACAATAACACAATATGATTTTTGTAGGAATTGCAATTCAATAATGAAAATTTCATAAACCCTATTATTTTTTTAGATATCTACATTTACATTTAATAAATCTATTAATTATATTTATATCATACATAAAAATAAATTGTACCTATTAATTTTCGATTTAAGAAAAATTTATCATATATAACTAAAAATAAAATAAAATATTTAACTATTAGGTATTTGTAGGTGCCAATGAAAGTACATACATATACATATTATGTATATATATATTGTATATTATCAAATATTAATTTAAAATATATATAATCATATAAAAATATATATAATGTTATAAATATATTTTTATAACATTACAACCCTTTTTATCAATTTCTTTTTTGTCGAATAGTATCGCATACTCGTACTTATGCATCAATTTATAGTATATTTAAAATAATATATATTTAATTTAAAAAGTTGTATCGATTTTATTTACAGCTGTTAAAAAATTTCAATATAAAACTACTGAGATAAAATGTAATTATAAATATTTAAACAATGGTCATGTTGAATATTTTGCACCAAAAATAAATAATTTTTTCAACTGTAGAGTGAAATTAAAATATTTGGTATTTAAAAAAATATAGATTGTAATTTATAATACATACATAATATAACACATATAAGCTAGTGGTATGATTAAAAGTGTAGATTTTTTTCATATTTAAACTGTATTTAAAAAACAATTATTTTAAACGAATGTTTATAAAATAGGTGTTTTAAACATTTTAAACATAAATCAATATTGTGTTTATCGTTGTTCTAAACAAAAATTTTCTGTTTTATAAAGTAATGACATGAACATTTCAAAATAGGCATATCGTATATAACTGCCTTAAATAGCTCAAAATTTGTGAAAAAATATTTAGAATTCATCACATCAACAAAGTATTAAAAAATATATTCTGTATACATTTTAGATAGATATCTAGAATAATTTTTTCGTAATTGTGTAGTAATAACTACGAGGAAATAACCATAATATACCTAATTCATTTTGATGAAACATGTTTTTCCCGGTTATGCATAATTTTTCAGTAATTTTTTCTTAAGTTTGAAAAAAACTATGAAGTTTTCTCTTTAAATTAACAACTAGATTTTGCTACCGAACATTTTTCTCATTCACTTCTTTCAGAATCTAAAATGTGCGTCCGATAGAATCTTTATATTAAAAATGTATTCGGAAATTAAATGTAGGTAAGTACCTATATTTTGTAATGTTCGATTGAGATAACCCGCTCTCGGTGATTTCTGCGTTTTTTTTTCGTTTACAATACCCGATACCGTACAAATATTTTTACCATACCATTTTACGTCTGTTGTGCAAAAACTCCCTATTATTTCTGTTGCAAATGAAGGTTAAATCTACTTGTATTGAAAACATAAAGGATAGGTTTTTCTTTTGGAAAATGCAAGATTTTCTTTGCAAAATACCAATGTTTTATTTGTACGTCTCAAGCCTTAAACGTGTGACCGAACTTTGAAAATTGTACGTATTTTACTCTAGTCAAATATAGAGTATATTATTAGGTAGATATCAGATGATCAGATTGCGGACACTTATAATAATTATAATGGGCTTAATAGGACTGGCCAAAAACCGTGTCAGCCATTTTGTCAGTTATCCCAGTTAAAACCAGTATAACAATATTATATTACACACTATTATATACCAGTACCCAAAATTGAGAACATTTTTGACTTGTTTTTGTTGACATTGGAGTGTTCTTTTTGACTAGATATATCTATTCTATGTCGTATTCTTAAACTCGTACATATATAATATATATATATATATATATATATACCTATCTAGGTATATAATGCATATATAATATATTATGCACTAATATAAAATATTTAAAGGTCACAACTCATAAATAATTAATTGTAGATGGTATAACGTCGAAATAATGTATTTTTCCTAGCTATTATTATACACAACACATTTCGTGTCTTGTTATATTTTTAATAGTATTTGTTTAAATTGTGTTTAAAAAAAATGATTAAAAATGATTTAATTTGTGTGTAATTACTACTAAGTCTGAATTTTCTAGTATTTTTACATTAATGTTTTGATATGATATTCAATAAAAAAAATATATATTAGGTATAGTTGGCTAAAACCATAAAGAATTAAGAAATATGCATATTACCTATTAACCTTAGGTATTATACCAAAATTATACATATTTCCGTTAATACATTATAAACACAATCATATCTCAAATAAGATCGCATGTGTAACCGACAAAATTAGTCGAATACTCTAAAATGCTTGTATAATATAGGTAGGTAATATACATTTTACAATATTGTACATTCGTACAATATCATAAATAACTGAACTCAGAATTATTTTCAGAAATATTATATTTTTAGAATATTATATTTCAGATTTAATATAATAATACATTTTACATGATTCATACAAAAAAAAAAAAAATAAAATGAATATAATCCAACAATAATATTATGTAGGTAGGTACCTAAACAAAAAAAAAATCCTATCATTTACTATTGTATGTACCTACATTGTTTACAAGTTTAGCTTTAGCAATTTATTAATACAAATTTATATTTGTATTTCCATTATAGTAAAATATTAATTTTAAATAATATTGACCTTACTGTATGAATGATTATGTATCGATGTTTTGTATTTTTGTACATTATAAGATTTGGTACGTAAGGATCAATTGAAAAATTATAAAATAACTTTTAACGAATAAAAATTGATGTACCCATAACAAAAATACAATTTATTATTATATATAATATGTATTTACTACGATATTAACCAAAAAACGTATATTTATATATGTCGCGACTGTTGAATTTTTTTAATTAATATATGTATTTATTTGTTTTTAATATATTATTATTATTAGTTTTAGGTTTCTAAACATAACTTAAGACACCATAATATCACAATAATCACCATTATGTCTATATGTCAGTCAGTTTGTCTGTCATAGTTGTCTGTACATAGTTAAGAGTTTTTAGGGAGATAAATATTATTATTATTAATATTATTTGTTTTGCGTTATATTTTAAGATTATTGTTTAAAATACGTTTAGAAACCGGAAATTTTATTACATTCGCAAAGTGGGCTTTCTTAACTTGTTTATATAATACTAGCTTAAGTGCAACATTTACCGGGTACAACTCCTTGTAAGTGTAACGTTTTTTGAGTGAAACACTACATAAGTGAAATTATTTTTAGTGTAATTCGTAAACTTCATATTATGTATTTTATTAGGATCCGGAATAATCGGTGATCGAAGTTTTATGAATAATGTTAATTATTTAATTTTAAAAATATTTCGACTGCGGCGGAATTTGGAGTTCGCTTTTTAGAAGATAGTCTTTCACTCATAAAGTATTTCTGTTGCAGGTTGACAAAGTAGATAGGTAATTCAAAAATGTATCGAACTTACTATTCTCAGATTTTTATGAGAACTCGAGTGTAACGGGTTTCATACAACATACATAAATTATTTTAATAAAAATTTTGAAAAATACCACAATAATATAATATAGTAGGTACCTACTCTACATATTATGCAAATACTGTCCAACTTATCGTTTTCGAGTTTTTATATAATATGTGGAAATGTTTGAAAGTCTTTCCGATAAAGTTCACCCGAATGTATTAATATAAATATAATTACAATTGTGAAAAATATTACGAAATTCGGACGCGAAAATTTGAAATTTATTACTGCGAGACATAAAAAAATGTAACAAAGGTACCTAATATGTGAATCAGTCGGTCAGGCTTACCGTTCTTGGTGTTGTATAAAACTATTGTCTCCAGATGAAAATCTACAAATGTCTGAAAAAAAATATAAACTTGCCACAGGGTTATTATAATACTCGGTACAATATTATACGTAGTTTAAATTAACAGAAAAAAATATAAAAAAATAATGATAAATACTTATTAATAAAAGTTACAACGATAAGAAAATATATTAAGATTTCGTTCACATATCGCATATATCGGATAAACATCGAGCACTCGTTATCTTCACGGACGCCGAGATCGAGAAAAAAAGGCGAAAAAAATGAAATCGGCATAATGGAATTTGAACCGGTGTACCCGAAAATTTTACCCTCGAAAATTCGTTTAACAATCGACACCCTATATTACCAAGCTATTTACTCGAATGATAATATGGTCGATAATTTTCGTATTTAAACTATTCAGATAACAGACGATACCGTATTTCGACTCATAATATAGGTAGGTACCTATTCACATATTACGAACGTTTCAGTCGGACGAAAGTATGATGATTTAAAATTCAATATAAAAAAAAATATGATAAAGGTATCTACTAGGTATGTGAATCAGTCGGTCGGACTTAACGCCTAGGTTTTTTTTATAAAACTTGTCCTGAGATAGAAATCTACGAATGTCCGAGAAAAAAAAAGGAACTTGCTTTAGAGTATTATAATATATGTACTTAGTATATACGAACAGATCAAAATATAATAAATATCTAATAATAAAAGTTACAACGATAAGAACATTTATTAAGATTTCGTTCACATATCGCGTACATTGTATAGATAAATATTATTATTTCCGTAGACGCCGAGATCAAGAAAAAAAAAATGAGATAGACATAGTGGAGTTCGAATCGGTGGACCCGTATCAAAAATGGTTTGATAATTGACGCCCTATACCACTCCGCTATCTAATCCAAATAATAAAATAGTTGAGATTTTTCGAATTTAAACTATTCAGATAACGGACGGTACCGTATTTTGACTCGTCGTAGGTACCTACACATATTGGAAACGAACATTTCCGGTCGTACAGGGACGATTTTTAGACAAAGAACTGTTCAGTCTGGCGTTAAAACGTCCGGGAAATCCGAACATGTCCTCAACGGCCATGTAAAACGTTGGAAAAAGGTCGCAAACGCCGATTTCGGGATTTTGGGGTGATAAGATGATGACGCAAAAAATGATCAAGCGATAAGAAACGGACGGCGGAACGGTTTTCTTCCATACGATCTATAGAATGACACAGAGCTTACGGTATGTAGCTAAACTTTGCGCCTTCGGAAAAGTCGAAATACGGAAGAACGGAAAACGGAAAAATCGTAAATCCAAAGCACGACGGCGATAAAAACGGAAAATAAAATGCCCCCGTGGCCACCGGTACGGAAAACGGTCAGCGGAATTAAATAAAAAGCGTAAGGTTTTCTCTTCCACGAAAGTCCTTCTATTTGGTGTTAGCGTTTTATATAAAGAGACAAGTACTATATATATTATAGTATGAAATTGTCATTTTCGTGGGTATACCTATGTACCTACTTACCTACCTACTTGTAAATTATTACAATATTATAATTATGCCTACATATTTATTAAACCCGTTGTCTATATAAGTTCAAAATATATTTAATTAATCACACAAATTTAATAATGCAAAAATTGGTTGATTAAGTGTGCATTTAGCTTTCCCAACTGTACTTTAGAATAAGCCCTGATTATAGTTATAGAAGGTATTATTATAGTATGTATTTACCTACTAACCATAGATAATAGAAAAAAATAATACAGTAGGAAGATTATAATTTGTAAACATAATTATCATAGTAGATTATTTACAAATTACAATTTATTAGGTCACCAAAACAACCACTCAGATAGGTAAATACCTTAAATTAATATTAATGCATCTATATAATTTATGCTAGACTGTAAAATACACAAAAAACTTGTAAAGTATCATAGAATAGAATCATAATTTAATACATAATAATATCAATATATTATATTGTATTAAAAAAAAGTCTAAAATAGTACTACCTAAAACAGAATAAATCGTTAATTATTGTCAGCTGATAATAAATCGAATATGTTTGACATTTGATAAATGTCTTATTTTTGCTTATTGTACAAACATTAATAATATTATTTTTTATATAGCTATTTTAATGGTATGTAAATGAATCAATACATTTTTTAACAAGGAAAAATTAGTACATTGTATTAGTTAATTGGTCTTTTTCTAAACGTTTATTTTAATAGTTATATTATTAATTTTTTTAATGCAATAATATTAAGCGAATAAATGTCATTATTAAAAAGTGATCTAATAATGTGTATTTATAATAAGACGTACGTAGGATTTTTACATGTATAATGTAATAACGAGTAGTAATAAATTTGAACATAATAAAACTATGTTATGATTACTATGCAATTATGGTACCTAATCGTAACTAAATAATTATTTAAAGATTAAAAATTCTGTTTGAATATATAACATACAGATCAAATAAAACAATATTGATTTATGTATAATAAAAATATATGTAAAAATGTGGTAGTGTCAAAAAAAAACATTTCTAGTGAAATAAAGACATTTTTTTTAATCTGATTTATACTTTAAATTGTAATCTGCTTATATTCAATCTAATAGGCAAAAAGAAATTAAAATCCGTTTATTTGGAAATAGGTGCAATAGGTACCTTAATCTTAATTTTGTGTAGGTACTACGAGTGGTATTCGAAGGAATAATTTCCAAAAATGTTATTAAAATAAATCAACAAAATTTTTTTTTTACATCGATATTAGAAGAATAAAATATAATAATACACTGAAAAAAAGTATGGTTGAATAATAACTATTTAAATGGTTGTCCTAAACCAGAATTATACGGTGATATAGTGACAGCCATATAACGTGGGTAAAATAACCATATAGGTATGATTAAATTATTATGGTTATTTTAATCATAAATTTGGTTACTTTACCAATAGTAAAAAAGTTATTTTAACTATATAGAAATTTTATTGTTACCATTTGATTAATTTATATTTAGTATTATATGGTAAAAAATATTTGAAAAAAAATTTAAAAAGATAATTTTCTTGGTGGAAGAAATCGAACACGCTATTCCTTAACTACTACCTAAACAGTCTATATATAACCCATCTACCTAAACTATCCACTAGACTACAATATCAGATGGCTTTTTCGTATGACATATAGATATTCAATCAAATTGATGGAAATTATGAATTATTATAATAATTTTAATTATGTTTATATAAAGTTTGATTTTAAAATATTTCAAAATTTAAATGTCAAGAAAAAAAATACACATGAATTTTTTTTTGTCATTAAATTATTATTGTACCTATCAATAATCTATTTCCATAAGATGAGTAATATATGTAATTATTTTAATCAATATAGGTAGGTATAATAATATAATTTCTTCATATTAAAAGTAATACATTATCTGTTTTTTGTAAAATGTTTACTTTCGATTATTATAATATATTTTGTGAACATACTTGTATAAAACTTCCTACATACCTATTACTTTACTCTTGATAATTATTAATTGATAAATAATATAAATTAGTTCATAAATCATTATATTACGATTTGATTTCTACACCGTTTGATCACAGATGATATAAATATTAAACACAAGATTCTATTATTGCGTAATAGATTACGCAGGTTGAAGAGACATTTTGAGCGTTCAGGTCATTAGAATAATTATTTTTATTTCTAAGCTTAGAATTATCTTGGAGGGTTAAAGAGTTACATTCAGCCTTTGAACATCGACAAAATCTACATGAGTAATTAGTGTTAAAGATTCTGAAAATGCTAAAATACTGTGTAGGCCTAAATTATCACCTAAAATTAAAGCTAATGATAAATATATTTGAATATTCTGATTATCAACACATATTCCCCAAAAAAAAAATATATATATATATACCTAATGATAATTTTGTTTTTTTATTCATCATATATTATTTATAATTAATAATATTATAATATAGTTAAATCAATAAATAATAATAAAATAATTTAAATTAACAAATATATTTATTTAACATAGTTATTGTAAATATTTATATAGTAAATGTAATTATAATAAAACAACTATAATGATTACGTTATTCTAACCATATAGATATAGTCATTATAACTATATTATGGTAAATTTAACCATATTATTTTCAAACATTTATCATACCAAAATAATTTTTTTCCGTATATATTATCCCCGTTAAAGCGGTGTGTGGGGAGGGTGAAGCATATAACCAGAATCTAAATTATAAATGTTATTGGAAAACTATAAATGAATATAAAATAAATTGTAACTAACGATTTCTAATATAGTTAAAGTAAATACGTATGTTGAACTTTGTATTTAATCTTCAGTTCTTGAAATTTAAATTTAAATTAAAATCTGTTGTAGGGCTTAAATCACAAAATCAAAACTGCTATAAGTGGTTCAAACATGGAAAATTAAAAATTGTATATGCAATTGTAAATTGCATTGTCTTATGAATGTTAGTGCGTGGTGGTCGGTTTCAACGATAACTTTGTTCCCGATTAGGTAATGACGAAATTTTGCGCAGCAGTATACTAGGGCTAGTGCTTCTAATTCTGTCGTTGTGTATCGGGTTTCTGCTGATTTTAATGTTCTGCTAGCATACCCCAGAGTTGCTCTTCTGTCGTTTCTTATCTGGAAGAGTTCGCCCCCTATAGCGACATTGGATGCGTCGGTGTTGATATGCAGAGGTAGCCTGAAGTCTGGGAAAGAGATTATTACCTCGTCCAGGAAGGAT
>JAIPRL010003667.1:0-44755 GCA_025469235.1 Pemphigus obesinymphae | reverse complement strand
TTAATAATAGTTAATTTTTAATTTTATTTAATTTAAGTTGTATAGTTTATATATATCTCATTAATCTATGTAAAAAATTGCCTGTTGGGGCGTAAATAAATAAATAAATAAATAAATAAATAAATAATTTATTTATGAGCTGGTTTTATTATCTATTTCAAAATTAAAAGTAACTACTTATAATTAATTGGTACCTACTCAAAAATATATAGGTATCTAAATAATTTTAAATGAAATACTATTTTGAGAAGTTCTATTTTTTTGCGTGCCACTGAAATTTGACCAACGTGCCAACTTTGGCACGCGTTCCATATAGGTTCGTCACCACTGCCATATTATATAACACTCAAACCAAAAATAACACTTTGTAAAATTATAAACTTAAATTTATTAAACAATTTTTTCGTTTGAGAACAGAAAAGAATATACCTAGTGGTTTAATTTAAATAATTTGTTTTTGTTCTTTAAATAATAAATTGTTGTTTTTTTTATAAAAACCGGTTTAAAGCCTTGCTATAAAGCATGATTTAATTATTTGATTCTATGGTAAACGTGGTTATAAATAGTATGCAGGTGACAAAATTTTATATAGAGTACCTATCTAACCGTTAATGACTTGTTGAGTTTATAAAATAGATTTATATTCTATGCCATGTGTCCATTTAAAAGGTAAAAAAATGTTTGTGTTACCTACTAAACACAATGCAGGTAGGTATTAAATGTAGGTAGGTATATAGGTATATACCTACTTACCTATATAAGTTTAACAATTTAATTGTAAATTTTATGAATAATAAATACTGGTTTAAATCATCAATGATTAACAATTGTCATACCTATAGAGCTGTAGGACAATATATAATATTTTAAAGAAAAACTTGTTCATACCTATAAGTTTAATATCATATAATAGATGTATAATCAGTGGCCGATTTGTGGAGAGACGCAGGGGGACGGAACTAGGTACTCTTCATTTTTTTTATGTTTAACAGCGTACCCCTTAATTTATTTATCAAGGAACTCAAGGAACGCATTGTTTGTTTTAATTTTTATTTAACATTTTTAAAAATTATAATTTTTTTTTGGAAAAATCGTGAAATTACGAAATTTAATGTTTTTTGTTCTTATTACATCATACGTTTTTAAATAAAAAAACATGATATAATATGTTGAATAGTGTTGATCTTACTTCATTTTGGTCTAAATCTACAACTTCCTCGATTATTCATTTAAAATAAAAAGTGTTAAATTACCTATTTTGAAAGAGGAATGCTTAAACTATATGCGCTGTCTTGAAAATATGTAACTCAACAATGATGTAAAAAAAATGTACTTTTCTATTCTATTCATGTTATATATAATCTAAAATGTTTTTAAAAAATGTCCCCTGGTTATGAAACTTTGAATAGGGGGTATGGGGGACGAAGTCCTCCACGGGTTACTTTTTCTCTAATATGCCCCGGAACGCTGATTTTTTAACTAAGCTCCGAGTCCGTCCTTATTTTTTTTTTTTGCAATTCAACCACTGGATGTAATTCTATATTAATTTATATAGGTAGGTAAGTAGGTACCTATACCTACTTGAGATATATTCTTAAGACTGAAATAAGAATTTTGAATTTTTGTGTTGAAGTAAACTGATAGTGATAAATCAATAAAGACTAAAGAGTGACTACTATATATTATACTGAGTAAAATAAAAGGAAATTCCTTTAAGTGAGAAATTCTATAAATATGAATATTTATGGACTATGATATTAATTTATGGATGCCTATAAGTTAATATTTCAGGGAGGGGAGACAAACTAATTCAGTCATATTTTCATATCCACCTATTATTACCTATAATTTTTTTTGTATAGATATTTTAAATTTTACCACTACAGCAAATAGTCGTCATGTAATTTTCTAGTAAAGGGCATGTCTTTCACTCTTTCCCCTGACCCTCTCTCTCCAATAGACTCAAATTTTACCAAAAAAAAAAAAATTTATTTCTATATCCGCCGTTGGCTAGAATACACATGGCAGTGGATATACAATTGTACGCATATTATATATTGAATTTCAAAACAATGATAAATCATTTCTTCCGCCGACAAGAAGATTTTGAGCGAATCGCTTCGGTGTACCTACTTATATATTATAATATGAGTAGGTATTAGTTATTACCAACAGTAATAACTAATTAAATATTTAATGAAGGAAAAACTTCAGAATTTAAAATTGTTATAAATACCTAGCCCAAAATTAGAAAACAATTTAAAAATTGTTTTACGTTGATTTTGTACCCAAGTTTTTGGTGAAAGTTTATAGATCCATTTTTCCCCGATATTCGAACACATTTCATACCGAAATAATACCTACATAGGTAGGTATATATGCAGTGTTTAATTCAGGCATTTTTTTGAAGGGGACACTTTTATTTAGTTATTATCACGGTTATTATTTACTATTATAATATATGTGTTATTGTTATATATATTTTTTACTTTAGGGAGATGGAATACATACCTATATCTAGGAAATATATTCTGATCAAGTGGGGACGGTTTTATTTTTACATAGGTAAATATATCATTATACCTATAAGTACGTCAATAATGTAAATTACTAAAATATTAAATAATTATTATTTTCTAAAGAAATTAGGTAGGTACAATATCTATTATAACCAAAATCGATTACACTTGACAATTTGATTGTTATACCTATTTTAAAATCTTTAAGACGACGTGACGACCTAATATCTACCGTTTATCTAATAATACTTATACGAACAAGTTAAGGAAATAGAATTTTTCAAAAAATGTTCAATCCTAATTTTATTATAGACGCTACATGTAATATAGTACTATGGAATTTTGCTACAATACCTATTAAATAGACGAAGACAGCTGCAAATGCTAGTATAGTATAGTTATAACGTTCTCTTAAATGATAATAAAAAATTAAAAAATAAATAAGAATATAGGCATTGATTATATATAATCAATGATATAGGTATTCTAGAAAATGGAATTTCCTAGTAAACAAATCGACGTTCATTAAACCAAGGTTTTTCTTTACAATCGTGATAAAACGTATATTACCAATACCTTCGCAACCGCAAATACGTTTACTTTTCGTGTACAGTTACCTATTAGTAATAGATACGAATATATTACGTGGATAATTAGTATAGATTACGAATATTCTAGTAAAACTAATGGTAAAAAAAAATACTATATATTCAGTCTTAAAAAGTATTTGGATAAGTACCTAAAAAATGTATAATTTTTTGTATTGATGACCTTTTTTTTTTTCGGTTTATTTACGTAAGACCACACGCCCTCCCCCCCATGTACATCATATAGTTTCTTCTTGGGGATGGTTCTTGTTATTTATAGTGATCTGTGGTATCGAATAACCTAATAACTATATATATAAAAAAAAAAGAAATCAAATTAAATGCTACAGCCGCCACTGAACAGTAAGTCAGAATATAGGTTTTGCTCTAGGTATACCCATTGTAAAATAGTTGGGCGCCACTAGTGATGATTTTTGAATGTAGCTAGGACGTATTTTCAACATTGTATAAAAAAGGTTCAAGTGTAAAACGTAATTTAACTTTTTTATGATGAAAAATTGCTGTAAATACCAATAGTCGTCGACTACACAAGGGCAAAAGTATTATTTCGCCCCCGATGTGTACGAAAATTATTTGGTTAAAATAATAGGTAGTTTATATATAATGTTCGTCAGAACACAACACATTGCATATATTACCTAAATATGGCTAAAGACAAAATATATCTGCCATTTATATAATATGTATAATTAAATAGTATTGCCATATATGCTACGTCCAGACTCTTCAAGTACAAATTCCAGTCAGTCATAATACCTATCCAAACAAGTGATACATGTAGATGTAGAACAATTTAATAAAATACTTGGCGGGAGGGGGGAGAAAGTCCACCCAAATGTTTGAATGTCTATCCTACTATTTATACTTAGAAAAAATCGTGGGAGGAGGGATTATGTCCATTTACTAAATATATGATAAACACTAACCTACAGGTTCTATCGGCTGGTTCCTTGTGTATATCCCCCAATAATAAGTAATTATTGCTTAGAACTTGTGACCCATTATTTTTTTCTTCTATTTTGTATTGGCTATTATATAGTACCTATAATATACCTACTTTACTATTACTTATATTATATATCATATAGGTACCTATCAATATTCGATCATTTTATTGTCACAATTTATACTGAGTGTATGTGTTTTATTCTAAGATTACAATATTATACAATTATAAATAGGTACCTATTATAAATCATATTGGAACACAATATGCCGTTTAGCACCCATGCCGATTTTGCATATTTTTTTTTATGGTGAAAATAATCATAGTGGAATCAGATTTAAAAAGCTTTCAAGTTCATGAATTTGCCAATTATAACCCATTATGTAATTTAAATTTTAAAACACCTTGAAAATGTAAATTTTAGTTTAAGCTTTAAACATAATTTGTTTATATTTCATTAATCAATTGATGTTAAAAATAAGTTAATGTGCGTTGATATTAATCTGAGGTGGTCGAACAGTTCGAAGTTTGAAAAATTTAACCAAACGTCAAGAGTTCGGTTTGGGTTTGAACGTTGAACATACGTTGTACAAATTCAAATCAAACTTGGACTTACTATCTTTATATATTAATTTGTTGGGTTGTTGAAAAAAAGACGTTTTTTGATTATTTTTGTTTTTAAGAAAGTATTTTGTTATAAAAAGTATATAATGTTCGTTTGAAAAAAGCTGATGGCCTTTTTTAATTGCTTATTTTGAAATTGGGTTCAAGTTCAGATTCGAAATTAAACTAAATGTTTGGTTTGAGTTCAATCTATTGAACTTCAAAGTTTGGTTCGACACATACATTTTGAGTTTAACCCACCTCAATATTAATGTATTACTGAAGTATATAAATACATGAAGTACATTAAATAATGTATTGTCTTTATGATATAATTATTTTGATACTTAAGATTACAAAATTAAATACAAAATAAAGAAAAAAAAATAACAATGATTAATACTTAAATAAAAATGATTTTTTACAGGTACAAATTTCAGGAGATTTTAAGGAAAAATAATGATACATTTAAAATTATGCAAATGATACATGTTTATGAGTTTAAAAAGTGCTGAAAATTATTTTGTAATAAATGAATTATGTTGAGTCTAAATGATTACATTGATGTAGGTGACCAAAAGTTCATCTCTCTTAGCTCGCTAGGTTTAGGTTTTATGTATAAATTGTTGGAAGAAGATGGTTTAGGGAGCCTCTTATATTCTTTATCCGACAATAATTCTTCTTGTGAATCAGCTCTGTGTGAAAATAAATTTGATAATATCCATGATGAGCCATGTTTATCACCGGAATCTTCTTGAAATGGTGCCGTAAAGTATGGATTTTTACGAATCGATCGTGGTGATCCGGGCGGTGAACTCAAAGGACTTGCAGGGAGTGATTTGCTGTTTCGTCGCTTTGATAAAGTAGATGGCGGTGGTCCAACAGCAAGTAAATCTTGAGGGCCTGAAGCACGGCCTTTGTACAATCTACGCCCAGATACCATTTGATGTGCCATAGCTACAATAGATTTACCACATTCAGCAGCACCACTTTTGAATCCATCATCAACACCTAATGATTTTGGAGGGTCTGTCACATTTTCACCTAAACTTGCAGCTGCTACTGCATCTATAACATTTATAAACAGATACTTATTAAAACAAAAAAGTAGAAAAAAAATAAATGGGGGGTTTCTAATATGAGTACATACATTATAATATTTTTTGACCGACCCCAAATAGTTGGGAGAGAAGGCGAAGGAGAAGAAGAAGACATTATAATATTTTCAAAAGGAAGATATATTATTATATTAAATAATTATAATTATACACTTGTGTTATTGAAATTTTTTTAATTATATGAATAATTGATATTACTGCTATCGTAATAAACTATAGACCAGTAGACATCTTTGGAACAATATATCATTAATGAAATATTAATTTATTTAATACTTTAATGGAATAAATTGTTTAATATAATAGTTTTATTTGTTTAATACTAATAATAAAACTAATTAAGTATAAAATAAAAGTAATGTACTATTTTTTCATATTTTTGTTGGAAGTAAACAAAGTCCACTACTGACTCAGATGTGGCAATTAAAAACTCGTATAGATATATTTATTTCTAGAAGTTGATAAAATGCACGATAATTTTTCTATCCTATTATATGATAATTATTATTATTTTATTATCTTATAAGATTGTATGATTATTATAGAATTATTTTGAGATAACACTTTTTGGTTTTTATTAATATTATATTTATTATTATATATAGCGTTATAAGTACCTAAATGGAAAATATGAGTACAGCATGTGATAAAAAAAAATTAATAATTCAAATATATAGGCATAAAATATAATATGGGTATTATAGGAAAATGATAATAATTGATAGATTACAAAAATGTAACCTTTGAGTATTATTTATTATTATGTGTTACAAATTTATTATACGTGTTTACATTGATGATGATTGTTTATTTCATATGAGGGGGCAAAAGTATAAATTTTATACCTGGGGGGAAAACTGCCCTCTCTGCCCTCCTTCTATGCCACTGCTACAGTCTACAGACTGTCATAAACTAACTACATTTACTAAATTATCTAATCTGTAATCAATATACAATAGATACACCAGACATCAATAATTATTTGAGAGTTGAGACATTAAGTAGACAGAATGCTATAAGTATAATGATATATTTTTTTTATTACATTCTAAATTTTAAAATGTTTTGAGCAAATTGTAGAAAAATATTTTATAATCATATATTTACTTAAATTAAAATGGTGCCTATTTAATATTTAGATAATTTATTTAAGTCAAATCATTGATAAGTAGGTATACTGTAATTAATTACATAACATAAATTATCAGTCATAAAAATAATCTTAAATCAGCATAATAATAATATTTTGATTGTTACAAAAAACTTCATTTAAAATTATAAGGCTGAGTGCCAGTATTTTATGTACAAAATTCTACTTGTGGAAAAGCGATAACAATTTGTAAAGATAACTAATTTTAATATATATATATATATATAATAACATATATTGTGAACATTGTAATTATCATTTAAAAATTATAATTTTTGAATTTTTTTTTGCATAGTACTATATTGCTAAAAATATAATTAAAATCACAAAAAATAGTCTATCACCTTATAAAAAGATTACCTCTTTTAAACAAAATTTTTTTTTTATCTAAATATGTCAATTCTATCCCTTTTGCTATGAGGTAATTTTAAAGATGAAAATATGATGAACAATTTTATAATATGTAACATTTTCTATTGTCTTGTGTATGCGTGTTGTGAGTCATGCACACTTAATAAATTAATTAAGTTTACTCACATTATAATTAATTTATATAGTCAGACACAACATGCAATTAAATTTGCCTATATTTCCTTTCTTAATAAATAGCTGGTATAGCCTCTTATGTTTATAGAGTTTAAAATTGATTCATATTTAAATTATCATTTTAAAGTTTTCAAAATAATTTTACGCTTGTTGTATATATATTTTTAGATTTATAATATTTGTAAATCATGAATACAAATTAGGTATGTTATGTTGTACTTGTCATAACATTTAAAAATTGATTTAGTAATACGTGACAATTAATTCATATTATGATTTTAATAGTTACAAATACAAATATTTGTTGTTATTCGTATAATTTTAGAATATTTCGGAAAAAAAAAAAATATATATATATATATTTTGATTCTAAATATTAAACAATTTCTAATAATATGTTATGTAGCATACACATTTTTAAAATATTGTTTAATGACTAAACTTGTGACCTTCATTATAAATGAAATATTGTTAAACATTATACTATACCTATATTATTATTTTCTCCCTCTTATAATAATTTCAATAGCTATAAACACGAATCATCAGTTTAAAATAAATCATTATTTGTTGTAATAATGTAATACAAATTATTATTAAAAAATAATAAAAATTTATAATTATCATTTACAGAATAGATTGATTAATAAATGATACATTGTACTAATTAAATCTCCCCTTAAAACTATTATTGTTCAAATTAAAACTAGTAAAATATCCATAATTTATCTTATGAAATAAAAAGAATTACTTACCAGCACAAGCATTTGTAATGAAACGTTGACAAGCAAGTGTGTGGCCCTTATACTCTGGCGTTTCAGTAACAATTAATGAAGGAGGCATTTTATTTAAATGTTGAACGGTTTTCTCGGATAAATTATCTTCAATTAATTTATTTTTAGTAACGAAACTATCACTGTTTTTTCCATTAACTGTATCTTGTTTTAAATAACGAACTAAAAAGAAGCTGTCATCTGTTTCTGTTGGAGTGAATGATGGTTGGTCCAGATCATATCTAAATGAAACACAAATACAATTCAATTTACACAAAACAAATTATCTATAAAGTTAATTCAAGTATAACGTACTTAATAATGTATTTTAAAATTAATAATATCATAATTCAATTTAAAAAGATTTAATCAGTCACAATCAGCTAGGTACTTGAAATATCATGCTTTTCATAACATTGGATTTCATGTTATAAATTATCATCATAATTATTTTTTATTTATCTATATTCAATTTATATCAAGTCACGCATTGATCATTCACGAAACTCATATTTTATTATTCAAATTAGCACAATTAGCGAATAATTAGATAATATAAATTAAATAAAGATGCCTGGTAAGTTTTATAATAGTGAGAATAAAGATAAAGAAATAGGTATGTCGCACTCTTGAAACTTGACATGTACCTACCTAATCTTTTTATTTTTATACAAGCAATGTAAAAATAAGGGATATTAACATAAAGTTATTTGTGGGTTATTATTGATATTTTGAAATTTTGTTATTTTTAATGATAACTTATATTTATATCAACACTTTTGTAAAAAAATTAGTACTAAATAGATCAGTTAAAGGATAACTTTCACAATTGGTAGATTATCAGAAGTACACAATGATGATTATTAGAATTAAAAAAAATATTATAAAATAAATAATAATTAATCTCTGGGTTTAAGTTTTTTAGTTATAATTTCAAGTACCTACAGATACACATGTATCAAATGAATATACCATTTACCCTTTTAAACTTTCTATAGTTGTTTAATATTTTTATGTGTGGACACCAGTTGTTGGATCAACAAAATGTTAAGGATGGTTGACCATTTTCTGTTCAATTTTCTTATTTTATTATATTATATTATGAACGCCAACAAACTAAATAAATAGGGTTGATAATATACGCATATAAAACGTAAATACAATTTAACGATCAATGTGAATGTTTCAAGTTAATTTATTTTAAATTAAAATAGAATATATACCTATATATAAAATATTAGTTTGCAATTTTCAATTGTATTTTTCTTACTATTAAATAAAAAATAAGCGATAAGTATGTACAAAAAAAAAAAAAGAATAGTAAGAACACCTTAGAAACTTATATTTATTAAGTATTATAATATTATATTACATATTATATAGGTATATAACATAAAGATAAAATACAAATTCATAAAATAAAAAACGAAAACTGAAAAACAAAATTAAATAAACCTTTACAAAATAAAAATAAAACATACTTGACTACCAGTCTTTTCTTCAAATTTTGAAATTTAAAATATTAAAATTACTGATTATAATATTAATGTAATGTAATAATAATAGTACTATAGATAATACTTAATATTCATTTGATGGGCTCTGACATTTTTGTCGTAGGAATATTAAGTAATTTATATGCCAACAATAAAGTTCCGAGTGTTTATTTTTAGCAAAATACCAAAATGCATTTGTTGTTCATGACTCCTTTTCGAATAGAGTTTGAAATACTCTAGGTTTTTCTTTATAACATTTTTCTATTACACCATGTTTAATGTTATATTTATTGTGGTTGAACTGTATAAGATGGAGATGATACAAATAAAATGTTTACATTAATTTTGTATCATAACATAAAACATATAAAATTAAGTTTTATACGTATAATACATATTTTATACTATAACGTATTATACATTACAACCCTCAAATAGATATTAGGCAATTCATTTTGACAAGCTTTTTAATTTCAGACAAATGCTTTTGCATATTGGCACATGTACAAAAAAAAAACTGTTTCGTTTCTTTACAAATATCTATTGAGTGGGCAAAACTCTCTCAGCATTACCTATTTTTTAATTTTTTAATTTTGTAAATACTTTTATCCACTTCAACAATTTTATAATATTACGTATTTTTATTTTCGAAATGTGGAATAAAATTCTTTCATATTTCAGTAAATTATTAATAGGCAACTTATGTTACATTTTACCGTACCTTTAAAAATCCTTTGAATCAGCAAAATATAAAGTATATATCAACATTAATTATATATAATACAATATATAATCATCGATATATGTAGGGAATGGAATCTAGTTTATATTTAAATCAATTGTCGATATAAATGTTTGTTATATTTAGATGTAACAATAATTTTAAGTTATACATAGTATTGTATACGACTACAGAAGTAGGTATAATCCTATGTATAACTTGGCATTATGTAAATTTATAGCATTATAATATAGAGATTTAAGCAGGTAGAATTGTAGAACCTAATTACAATAATTATAATACTAATTGTATAAATTAATTAAAATATCTAGTGATATCATAAATATTGATATTGATATACAGTATGTAAATTAATTAGAAAGTCAGTAGCACTAATTCTTGATATAGTGCAAATATTTTGCACTAAATGTGTTTAAATTCACAAAATTTGTGTTTTAAATAAAATATATGACTAATGGCCTCTGTTTTTACGTGACTTACAAAAAAAAAATATTTCAAAAATCTGAAAATAGCCATTTTATAGTTATTTATTAATATTTTGAAACAATTTTTATTGAATTTTAAATGAATGAGGGCAATTACAGCAAAATATTCTATACTCAGAATAGTATATTCAGTTTAAGTCAGCGTTATTAGTTAGGTAACTAAGTAGTGTACCTAGTTTACAGTACGCCTAATTCTTGACGAAGGATTCTGATAATGTTCAGTATTTTAGGTAGGTTATATATAGTGGGTAGACTTCAACATAATGAATATAAAAAACATATTGAATAATATAGGTAGTTAAATTATTGTCTTGTTTCTATTATTGTGCTACATGTTAAAAGCTTTATTAGTGTAAATGAGCCTTTATAATTACAGTTTTTTGGCAATGAGTAACAAGTAAACACAAACAATAATAATAAATGAAATCGACTAATAAAAGTTGAAAATATATTGAAAGTTGTGTTTATAACATAATGTCATATTGTTATATAGGTACCTAAGTAGTTGTTTATATTTATATTGTTACTTATATATAGTAGGTATGTTATGCCTGTAGTATTAATCAAATAATGCAATAATTTTATTTATAGTAGGTATATCTAATCTAGTACAATAATAATTTTGGTTTAAATTAAATTTATGAATAGGTACACCTACCTAAGTAAATTATAAGAAAAAGTGTAAAAGCTACCTATCATATATATATAATATAATAAGACTAACCGGTCATTTATTTTAGATTTCATCCACTGTGGTATTGGAAATCCGGATGATATTGAACGATCTGCAGAACTCATGTTGATGATAGGAATTGATTGACTAGATTTAGGTAGGTATTATTGAAAGCTGTTCCCGGAGCACTAATTTTACTGGTTAAGAATACGCTTTCGCTATGATACAATTTGACTGCAATAGAAAAGAAAAAAATTCACAAACATTATAATAATAAGCAAAAATCTATTTTTTTTATTTTTATTAAAAAAAATTGCATTACAAAAATTACAATCGCATTGGCTTGGATGCCATACATTATTATGTCTTGACCTTGGTGTTGCGTAGAGTAAGGCTAAATTATAGCTAGAAGGGTATTAAATTCGATTAAACTTGACTTACCTTAAGGTTGATATCATGCGCGGAGACTGTTGAGAGATGGCTTTTCATTATTTTCATAACTCTGGTCCGTATGCGAATGGAAATGCGTATGGAATACGCCCTACAGTGGTATAATTTTATAAAACACTTGCTAGTTGGTAACACAACAAAAACATAAACACCAATACGCCACAAACGATATACGACTCATAGACAACTGAAACACAGACGACGGTATTGTTTGTTTGGTAAAAATATTTGCGACTTGCGAGTCGTACAAAAGGGTGATTGTGTTATCTTTCTCGGATTCGAGGTCGCTTTGAACCAGTGGTCTCAATCACAATACCAACTGAAATCACACAATTTAAAATGGATCTTCCGTTTTTTTAAATTTGTACATATATATAGAACTATTTAGACAAGTTTATAGTTACAACCATAGAATAAGGATACAACTTACAAATAACAATCAATGGTGTAGTCACTAGCCGTAACTGGTAAATAATGCATTGCATTGCAAGTCGGATGACCGCTTGGGTTTACGGGATCTTTTCAGACATTTTATAAAAAATAAAAATTGAATAAATTCTTGTTTCAGAAATACTGGTCGTAAACAATGTTTTGGGTAAGGCGGATCCATCTTAGTTTTGAGTGTACACTTATATACTATTTATCTATTGACTATGGGTATACCGTGTACCTACTCCTCAATTTTGCAATATAAAATAGGTGGGGGCCTTCGCCCTCTCATCCTGTACAACCAAAATAATGTATAATAATGAACTTTTATAAATTAGAGTAAAACAAAATTTTAATTTTAAACAAATGATAGATTTTAATAACGATTATTTTCTCTCTTTCTGGATCTCCATAGATAAGTTGGACCTCCTTTCTTGAATGAGCAGATCTGTGCTAGAATATTTTTTGTGGCGTTCCGTATATAGTAGTTACCTACCTAGGTAAAATGTAGGAAGTTGGTCATTAACTCGGGAACGGATTTATATACACAAAAAACCATACAAATATGCATTTAAATTACAATAATATGCTACAAAATTTATATGCCTTTGAAAATACTATAATATGACACGAAATATGTAGGTATTTAAAATTTACAAATACGCAAAACAAGTTAAAATAGTTAAAAATTTGGAAAATTAAATTGTTATTTTATAAATCGTGCACATTTCTTATCAGATTTGAAATAAATTATTATAATAAATATATGCATTATAAATCCGTTCCCTAGTTATGATCATAAATAAGTATATACATACACACACCGATCAGTGGCGACTTAGGGTGGCTCGTGGGCAGAAAACTTGTCCGTCACACGGTCTACCGCGATTATCTATGATAAAAAGGATATTGTACCTACGCCCAATAGTTGTTGACCTTGTTTATTATTAGTAAATAAAGATAAAAAAAAAAATAAAGTCAATTTATTTTGGTCCCCTCTCTCACAACTGACACCGATGATTTTCATTAGGTACCTAACCTACCTACCTATAGTAAATGTATGGCTACGAAAATGCAAATGGTTACAAATGGTTTTAGGTAGATAGGTAGTTACAATACCCAATAATAAAGAGATATTTAAGGACATTTCGGAGATGATTGTGAAGTTCGCATACCCTACATTACCTATCGTATTGACTTCAAACAGAGATAAAAAAAAATAGCAATTTAATTGCAAGAAATTACCATTTTTTGTTTTAATTTGCAACTAATTGGTTGACCGGGATAAATGAAAAATCATATGGCGTAAACATGGACGTTTTGCAAGGTAGATACCTATTAATTAACAAAAAAATAAAAGTAATTTAAATAATTGAAAAAAAACATGTATTTTTTGTTTTAACTCAAATAGGTTTGAGAAAAAAAAAATGGCTGTATATAGCCCATAGATAAGTATGCTTGATAGATAGGCGACTCCCGGGTTCGATTTTCGGGCCGAAGTAAAACGCTTAAATCATAGAACATTAAATTTAATATAATATTCTTTTAAAAGTTGTGAATGTATCGTCGTCTTATCACTCATACAGATAGAGGGATTCACCCATGACTAAATAGATTCTAGATCTATTTTGTCACGATTCACACTTCACAGCACGAAGTTGTAAGCATTCTGTTATATTGAGTACCTATTAATATTTTTAATAATTTACCTTTTGCTAGTAAGAACTTTGAGTTCTTGATTTTTAATTTTTTATATTGACTATGTGTCCATGTCTACACTTACCCATATGACAGCATTATTATTTACCATCTGCTGGTTAGGTTATACACCTTATACATTAAAAAATGACAGTCAATATAAAACCAAATAAAACTTGAAATATCAACATACTTGAAAATATATTAACATACACGGAAAAAACATTAAAATAAAACATAATATTATAGAAAAAACATCAAGTACCATTGAAACAAATAATCTTTTTTCTATGATTGAAACATTGAAAAATCATGAAGCGAGGAATGTATTGATTTTATAATGATGTATTTTGTACTATGTAGGTACTCAATTTTATTGTTTCTTTATTTTTCGTTTAACCAAAGAAATGGTTTGTAATAATTTAATATTTAATACTGTTTTAAATAAAATAAAATAATTAGGCTTATACTTTATTGAATTCTAATCAAAAATATCAATAACTAATTGATATTTACCAATACATAATAATTTGTATTTATTTAATGAATATTGTTGTTAACTAAATAATTAATTTTTGTTTGACTGAATAATGTTTAAAAAAACTTTTAAACGAAGACATGGTGCTCAAATTCAGTAACGTCACGGTTCTAGTGTGGGCGCTTACAATTGCCAGGTGGAACACGTTGTGAGCAAAGTGTTGTAAGCGTCCAAGTAGAACGCACCCTTTATGTTTCTATTTTGTCATGGTTCAATCATAGAGTTCCATATGGGGGTTCAACAGAACACAGAAGAAATGAGATCAAAACATCGGAGACAAGAAAATTATATTGATATAAAAAAGCTATAATCCTATGATTTATAGTCAACATAGTAAAAAGCTTAAGCACAACCACTCTAAAAGTTGGTAATACAAAAAAATAAATTTAGAATTTTAGACCCTGAAAAAATAACCCCAAACATTATTTATTAAGATTCCTACTACACAATTTTAGAAAACTTTGACAGAACTATATCTTCTATATCATTTAATATTAGTAAACTAATTACCAATTAGTCATTTTTATAATTATTAAGTTGAAACATTTATCAAAAAATTAAAAATTGATTTTTTTCTTTTATTTAATAGTTTTTAATGAAATAACAAACGTCGCATATATGATAGATACAATATATATATACATATATGTATATAATGCAATATTTCAATATTAATAAAATAATTATAAACACATAAATAACTAATATTATAAAACCAATAGATTCAAAAAAAAGTAAAACTAGTAAATTATTACATACACATAGGAGTCAATCAATTAGTAAAAATATAATTATGAAATATCGAAAAACCTAATTAAGTATGTAGGTAAAAAAAAACATGAAATATTGAAAAATTAGTTAGTTAACTATTAAGCATATAATATAATTTTTTTTCTGGGTTATTTTTTTAGGGATTCCTAAAAGTTGTACCGTGAATCCACTTTTAGTAGATTTTCATAGTTGAATCACAGAATATGTACCGAAACATATAAAAATGGATAAGAAAAAAATAACGTAATCCTCATTATAATTTCGTGTTGTAATGAATATTAAGCATGAAAATATAAATACTGCTTGATCATAGAACATAATATACTGGATACATATTAATACTTTTTTTAGATATTTATTTATCTGTTTATTAGAATAAATTTGGAATTTATAAATTATAATCACACACAAATGTATTTAAAAATTATTACCTATATAATGTAATATTATTATTTTAAGGGGTAATACTATTTTATACCCGTGTATTATTTTCTTCTTTATATGCATTTTAGAATTTCATCATTATGGGTATACGCCATATACCCTCCATTACATCAGTGGTTACAACTTACAGCCGTTAACCACATGATATAACAACTTTAAGATAGGCAACTACTAATAATTTATAAATGTTAAGTGGAGAATAATGTGCACCTAATTCTGGAGTTATTAATAATAATTATAGCCTATAAGTATTTAGTTAAAACAATAAGTAGGTACTTAATATAAGCATAACACGCTTGTACCTTTTGAAACTTTTCTACACTTCTATAATTATGTTAACAATATGTATAAATTAAATATATGTATTTTAAATTGTACCAATGCTTCTCTAATAGACATTTTTTTTAATCAAAATTCAAATCCTGTATTTAATTTAAATATACTTACAGGATGGTAGAACTAAACAACTAACCTAGTGGGGGTTCAAAATAGTACTATTCTTGCTCCATCACTAGAAAAGGTATAGGATTTTAATGTTCTAGTGGTCTATAGAAGATTGACGCTGCTCTATTATCATATCTGTGATAATTGAGTGATGTTGGTTATCGTTATGTAGAGGTGAGTTCAAGCCATTAAAATCAGGGAGTATCTTCCGTCCTTGTTGCCCATTGGTTATCATATGTGTTTCCCAATGTATACATTTATACTGACCGACTCACAATCCAAGTATTCATTATTTATTTATTTTTTTTCACATTAGTGTATAATTAAACATGAAATAATTTTTCTGAGTATTGAGGTTATTTATTTTTAAATAAATAATAGCTATATACAATTATTAATTAATAATTACCAAAATATTAAATGATAAAACAAATATTAAAAATACACTTAAACTTTTTATCATATTAAAAATCATTCCATGTATAAAGATGGAGTAAATACAATATCTCTTTTTATTTTTTCAAGAACTTCTTGCATTTTTTCACTTATTTTATTAGTACCAATTGTTTTTGCAGCATTTTTAATAACAGTTAAAATTTCATTTAACTGAACTATGCATCGTACTATAATTCCTTCTTGTATATCTGTTATATCCATTATTTCAGAAAAAGGCTAAGAGAAAAATAGTAAAATTAAACAATTTTAGTATGAATAGAAAAAATAAAGCTCTTGTATTTACGAAGTGATATAATTAAGTTACTTTTTCTTGAGCCCATAAATGTAGTACTTTGACTAGATTGAAATTAAGATCGACCCGTTCATAGTTACTCAAATAGTTTGATTCAATTAACTGAATATAATCATGTTTTTGTTTAATTAAATCCATTCCCTAATATAACATTATTTAAAATTATAGATTTATGTATAAATTATAAAATATTTTTTCATTTAATTTACACCTTTAGTAAATTTTCTTCTTTAATCGATTCTATATCAAAATCAGACTTTGATTCACAAACTAAACATGAAAGTACAGCAGCAATTTCTTCTGGTTTCATTTCTTCAAACATATTACATAATAGTAGTTCAGTGATTAAAAGTTCATGTGATCCCATAGTTGCAGCTACATTCCCTTTTTGGGTAGCTGAAATTAAAATAATTAAAGAATTATACTTATATATTTAGCTTTTAATTTTCTTTGTATTCTCTCTCAATAATAATAATTACTAACTTATTTCATTTTTTGGATTTATATATTTTAGATCTTTGAGGACTTCTACTTTGCTGATATATTCATTGTATAATTGTAAAGCTTTATTTGATATTTGATGTTCTAATTCAGCTATTTTTTCTTTTCTTGTTTGATATTCATATAATTTTGAGAACTAAAAGTCATGAAATATTATTATGTAAAGAGGTGTAAAGTACCTAATAACATTAGTAATCATATTCAAGCTGGTAAGTATCTAATAAATTGAAAACAGCTTATTGAAAATTGTTAGTATACATTATTTCTATGTTTAAATACAGATGATTTAAATCTTTTAATTTAACTTTAAATTAATTGGTAAAACTCATTGTACTATTTAAGAAATCAAAAAAAATATATATATTAAACAGTTAATAACAAATATGATACTTAATACATTTAAATGATTACATAGGGTATTTAGTATAAGTATTAAACAATATACTTACAACATCTTCAAATGCAATAACATCAGATAAATCTATACTGTACATTTGATTTTCCAATGCATGCATATGCAACATACATCTATGCAATTCAAAGTTATCAATTCGAAGATCTAGCAAACTTAATACTGATTCGGCAACTTCTGATCGATTTAATAATAGTGATTTTTCTGATAGCATTGTAATAGCACGTTGGCAGTGAGTTGAAATAGCAGCATCTCTATAATAGTTTAAATTTCTATGAATTATGTGAAGCATACATTTTTTAAGTATTATAAATTGTATCCTATCCTTGCCATAAAAATATTAATACCTATATATATATATAAATATGAAAATATTTAATTATATAAATATGAACATAGACATTTTATTTGAAAATTAGATTTTTAACTTTACCACGTTCAATGTATTGCAGTGATATTTGGAAATAATGGCTTTCTTAACTATACCTAAAATTGCATTTAACTAATACATTGAATCAAGAGTTCAGATATAGCAAGGAAAATGTACTTTAATACCAGTATTATAGTAAGGTTTATTAATATCTCTGCCAAAAAATTGATAAATCACTTTAAAAATAATAAATAAGCAAACATTTTTTTAACCAACTCTTTAAAAATTAGATGGGGCAAATGACATCACTGCATGTGTAAACATCTTCCTCAAAATCATTGAAATTGTGCCTTGGTATTACCCCCGGCACATGCTCTGCCAAATACCATTGTTCTTATAGGTATTAGTATCAATAATATTACTTATGTTATATTATGTATTATTTTAGATTTTATTAACATTGTACAATCCTGATAAATCATATACCTTTAAATAAAATTTAAAAACTAGGTTAAAACTTAAAATCAAGTTTAAAAAAGATTAGCTAAAAATCCTTAATAACAAAAATAATTTTTTTTTTATTATACTGAAAAATAGTCTAGATTATAGGTATATACTGATTGAAAATATAAATTTAATTTGTTATTATGAACCCAATATATTCTATTCCCACTTCCCAAGCATATTAAATAGGTAACCACTGATTAAGATTAAGATCTGCGATAGTAGTTCAGTAATTTAGTTCCGAGTCTATAATATAAATAAATATATTATAATTTAATATTTTTTACATACTTAAAACGTTCATTTTGTCGCATTTCCCAATTTTTGATAATTGAATCATTATCAAAATTTCCAGAAAACTTGGTAATTGCAAAAATAGAATTTGAAGATATTGTTAGAATGGTATGTGCATTATTGGAAATAACATCTAGTGATTTATCCATTAATCTTCTTTTTTGAGATAAATAAATAAATTTATACCAAGAGTCTGTTTTATCGTCTGATAAATCATTTTTTATCTTATTGTCTAATACCAATACTCTAAAATATAAATGTATTAAAATAATAAAATATTATACAAATAAATTTTCATTATTATTTAAAATATTTTACCGAAATTCTTTGGGGACTTTTTTTGTATTGCTTGATAATATAATAGCTAAATTACCAACATAATGTAAGTGTGTAATAATAACAAATCTGCCAATCTCACTAAAACTTTTATCACTTGAACCATACAGTTTATCCTAAAATTAATATTCAAAAAAATGTATACATTTTTATTTTTATAAACATCAGTGGTTGGAAACCAGTATAAAATCAGTTTAAAAAATAAATAGAAATAGTAGAACTTAAATCAAAATCTATTTTGTTTAAATACCAGTTTTAAGTCCAACCATAAAAATTAAAATACCCATTATTTTAAAAGAAATCGAAAAATTCAAATACTGATTTTGAAACTGGTTTCTACTGAAAAATATACACAACATAAGCTGTTATAATAGATTTCAAAGTATCAAATAATAACTTAATAAGAGTTAAAATGTGCTACTTTGTTCAATTTGTATTTTTAATTCTTAGTGGAGTAATAAATGTATTGGTCACATAATGATGTTTTTTTATAGTATTTAACATGATGAAAATTTCAAGCAGTACATAAATAAATCCTGCAAAAAATGTGTAGTTTTTAAAAAAATCATGGAAAATCGATTTATTTACTATTTTTTAAACTTGACTAGGGAAATCAAGCTTGAATTAGAAACTTTATTTGAATAATAACATAAAAGCATTTAAATTTATAATTGAACTATTTCAGTAATTTGTACAGAATGTTTTTAATTAATTTGACAATTAAAACTATGAACATTAGAGGAAAGATGCTGAATTGTATTTATTAAAGTGGACCTGATTTGTATCATGTTAAGAGCATCTATTTTTGTTAATAGTATGTATGAGATATTGATAATAAAAAAAGATTATATTTTTGTGCTAAAGTTGTACAATCTTGGATATCCATTCGATTAAGAAAAATTTAGTCTTAAAATATGTAGCATAATAATTATTTAGAAATTTTAATATTTAAGTTAAAATAATAAAAAATCAATAATTTATGTTCTATGTAGTGTGCATATATAAATGACATATTTATGGCTTAGAGAGCAATCTGCTGGATATTATAAATTCATTCAAGCTGTATTTTTTGCACTTGCCAACTGTGTTTGAGGTTTTTTACTTTAATGTTTATAGTTGAAACATTAACTTCTGTTCATTTAAAATTTAGAAGTTTGGATATGTATATTGTGTTACACTAAACAAAGCAATATTAAGTATAGTAAGATGGAATATAGAATGTTTGGTTTAAATGTGAGCAACTATACATGCATCTAGTTGACATAGGTTTAAAGCATACTTTATATTAAGTTTACCCAGTCTTCATTTCTGCAGTCTAAATACTCTTTGGCAGCAAAATAAAAATCTTTTACAATTAATTCTTGTGGTCCAGTTGGTTGCCAATTATCTTTTTCATCTATTATTTTTAAAGAAGTTAATTCTTCAGTATATTCATCTTTCTTTTTTGCTCTACCAGCTTCAATAAAACTACAACCCAAAATTTCTTCCAGAGTTTCAGAATTCTTTTTTTTAAACATGTTTAAAATAATGGAATAACTGACTTTGAACTGGGATTCTAGTTTTGCTGACTTACCTAAAATAAATTAAATTAATAATAATAATAAATATAAATATTATTATTTTGATTAAAAATCAACCTAGCATCATATTTGTAATTTCTCTGTCATTGGGTAATTGATCATTTGCCATAATTATCACTGTGCCACTAGGGTCATGACCACGACGACCTGCACGTCCTGCCATTTGAGTATATTCCGCTGGTGCTAAATTTCGTTTTTCAACTCCATCAAATTTATTAATAGCTTCAAATACAACAGTTCTAGCTGGCATATTAATACCAATAGCAAATGTTTCAGTAGCAAATAAACACTATATTGTAATTTAATACATGATTAAAATAATAATCGAATCAAATTTTAATAACTATTTTTAATTACCTTAACTAAACTTTTTTGAAATTGCATTTCTACAATTTCTTTTAATATTGGTAAAATTCCACTATGATGAACTGCAATACCCTGACATAGTAATTCTTTCATCAAAACAACCTAAAAATTAATATTTTAATTTTTTTATATTGCAACAACCAATAGTAATTTTCATTTTATTATAATAAAATAAAAATAATAAATATTAATATTAATATTTACTTGAGGTAATGCTCTATCTTCGGGTTTTAATTTCTTTATAGCATCATTAAAAAAATACTCATTTGCTTGTGACTCTTTATTATTTAATAAAAAATTTACAGAATTTTTTAGAGATTCAGCCATCATATCACATTTTTTTCTAGATAAAATAAAAACAACTGCTGGAAACAAACTATTTTTGTCAAGAAATCTTAGGAAATTGACCCATTTTGGTTTCTGATCTTTGAAATTTTTTGTATCTTGATATTTCTTTACTTCTTGATTTTTTTTAAATTGGTCTGAAGCTTTCCGATAACTATACACATATTTAAATAACTAATTTAAATGTATTTTAATTCATAAATTATAATTGTGAAGCTAAATTTACTAAAAATGTACTTACCCTTGCATAAGAAACCCACTATCAGCTTTTCGAATTAGATGCATATTATCTTTTATCTCTAAAGATGTATTTGAACCAACATAAAGATAATGTTCAAGAGGAACTGGTCGATAAAGTGTAAATACAACATAAATCTTAGAATTGCGGGTACGACCAATCCAGTTGGCAAAATCTATAACATTAGTTACAGTAGCACTTAGCATAACTAATTTCACACGTTTAGGAAGCATAATTAAAATTTGTTCCCAAATATGACCTCTCTGTAAACAGAATTTATATTATTATAACTAATATATACATAAATACATTTTGTAATTTACTTACGTCTCTATCATTTACATAATGAACTTCATCAAGAATAACAAATTCAGTTTCTTTAATTTTATCTGAATTACTGTATAACATTGAACATAATATTTCCGTTGTAACAATTAGACATTGCGCTTCTGGCTTTACTTGAAAGTCTCCAGTAATAAGACCAACATCTCCAAATTTCTTTTTAAAATCTCGAAATTTTTGATTTGACAATGCTTTTATAGGTGATGTGTATATGCATCTAAATTAAACATTTTAAATATTTATTTATAATTTTTTTAAGAAGTGTAATATTTATTCTCTACAATTATTTTATATTTTCATATATATTATAATAAAATTACTTTTCATATTTCTGTTTTTGATTCATTTATAATAACAAGCTATTACCATCTTATACCAGATGGAAAAATCTCAAGAAATTTTAGGAAGGAACACAGTTAAACATAATAACATAATATGAGCGAGTAAGATAGGAAGTATTGTGGTACCGCCAGTAATGGGTAATATTTCATTTTTATTTTGTACAATAAACGGGTAAGACCCTTAGAATACAGTATGTATGAATGGCAATATTAGAATTTCGAATTTACAGAATCGGTAATTAACTAATATTATACAAATAATGAATGAAAATAGATACAAACATATTAATCATATATATATCAATATATTAATTGATAAATTTAATAATAATAGTAACATTGAGAAGAGATTAAATCAAATATATATATAAAAAAAAATCAATAATAAAAAATTTAAAGTTAAATATACATTTTGATTGAAAACAATTTGTGACATAAGAAAAAGTCTATATAATTGTACTAATGTAATTCCTTATCACCACTACAAGCAATAATTAAATATGGTAGGTACTTTATAAAGTCAATAATAAAAAAAAAAATTCTGTGTCCCAGCCTAAATATGGGTTTATATAAATAGTAATTTATTCTTGGTAAATTTTACAATAAAACACAAATTATGTTTTCATAATAAATGATTTAAACTACTTCCATACGGTTGCAAAATAAAAAACACGGAGAGTGGTTTGCTAGTATTGAGAAAACATAATGTTTATAACATATATTACACTGATATCTTATTAATTTATTTTAATGATTATGTATTATATTTATTATTTACCTCAACTGGTGTTTTTTAGCAAGCGCTATAGCATATTCTGCAATCACGGTTTTACCTGCTGATGTATGAGCTGCTACAAATACACTACATTTTTCTTCCAATTTAAGTACTGCCTACATAAGTAAAATATTTGTTTAAAAAGATATACTCAGATGAGTGAAATAATATAGGTAGGGACTAAACATAACACAGTATATAAAATTTCATCGTGAAATATAAACATGCATGTGTATAGAATATTGAAGCACACATAATTTATTTTGTATATTGGAAAAGTTTACATAATACAGTGTGATTATTTTTCTTTTAGGTAACATTAAATATTTTAGCCAGATGGTCTTGTATTAAAATAATAATTTAGAGGAAGAATAAAGGGGAATTCAGAAATCTCATTTTTTTATGATTTTAAATTTTTTAACCCATTCAGTATGTGCATCTGTAAAACAACTTGCATTTTTTGAAATGGTAACCCCTATAACTGATTTTAATAAGTTAATTTTTTTGAAGTAACTTTTGTCATAAATTCAAATTTGATAGTATTAAAATATTGATTACCTATTTAAAAAACTCGAGTCAATTAGGATTTAGGACAATGATATATATATGTATGGAAAAATTATAGGAACATTTTTTCTATTCAAATCTGTTGTTAAAAGTTGTCCCACATAAATTTTTCCAATTTGGTAAATTCTTGATAACATATTTGAATAGAAAACATTTTTTCGGTCATTTTGTAGTATAAATCATTGTCTTAATCCCAAAATTGGTTAAGATACAGTTGTTTCAAATTTTAAAATAATTTATATTTTTAATTTTCAAAATGGCTGTAGTCAATTTTGGATTCAAAATAAAAATTTACGAAAGAAACATTATTACAAAAAATTAAAATATCAAAATCTGGTATGAGAAATAGGGATTATCATTTAAAATTTTTAGTAAAAATAGTATTATTGAGCAGGTACACATTAAAAGGAACAAAAATTTAAAAAATCATCCAAAAATATGGATTTCAGTATTCCTTAGGTATTCCCCAAATAATTATTTGGTTATCTGGTCGAGTTAGTTTTTACATTTACCCAAAGCAATTTTTTTTCATCACACTATTTATTAAAGAGTATTAATGATGTGTTGTTAGTAGGCAGATTCCAGTGGGATATACAGAGCAAAAACTAGATTTGTTAAATTTGATGTGTGTTATTTTGCTGGACAAACTTCATATAGATATACACTTAAATATATATATTTGGAATTCCGAATTTATAAAATATATTTTTCACAATTTTAATAAGAGTACATGAATTTACTTGTTTTTGAAATGTATCTAATTCAAATTCCCACTTATAAGCTGGATCAGGTAATAACTCATCAAAGTTATCAATTGGTTTTGAAATATCTAATTCTTCAACCCATTTAGATTTGACCAGAGCTCTTTCTGCATTTTCAGAAATTTTTAGTACAAAGTTTTCATCTTTCTATTGAAAAAGAAGTAAGAACATTAAACTTTATTATTGATTTTGCTATAATTGCAGTTTAGCTACTACGTGATTTATTAATTTTTTTTTTTGAAACCTATGTAAAATTGTGTGTTTTAAACAATGGCGTTATTCGTTTTTGGTACAAAAACTTAGTTTTAATGTTATGGCGATTTGAAATTTGCAATTTCACACTTACATGCACTTGTTGGGCAGCCCGTACAAAACGTTCGGCGTGATTTTTTAAATATTCTTTTTTTTTTTTATAAAATACGTATTTCTTCTTATTTAATATTTTGGTGTTTTTAGATTTTTTCTGTTACACTTAGTATAAAAATCATAGCAATTTGAAATTTGCAAATTTACACGTATGTACACCCGACTTACCGTGCGGAGTGCTCGATGGTGTGTGATAGGTAGTTGGCGTGTAACAGTATAGTGCGATATTTCACTTGAAACGTATTTCATTTTGATATATTCCTAGTTTATGGGACACCTTTTTTTTCATACTTAAGTAATTTTTAACAAAAAAAATATGGTGAAGACAAAATTTCTAGGTTGGACTTAGTTTTGAAGTTATGACACTTTAAATTTCTACGTTTTAGCAGTATTTGGTATGTTAAATGACCTATTTCACGCATCATATTTATAACACTTGAAAAATAATTATTTGTCCCTGTTACCTATCTAATGTGGTGTTTCATAACAAATCAGGGGATTTAAAAATCACGCCGAGCGTTTTGTATGGCTGGTCGACACGATGCATGTAAGCGTGAAATTGTAAACTTCAAATTGCCATAACTGAAACTAAGTTTTTGAGCCAAAAACGAATAACACCATCGTTTAAAACACACAATTTTACACAGGTTTCAAAAAAAAAAAAAATTAATAAATAGCGTTGTAGCTAAACTGCAATTATTCCTTTATTTTTATTATTATTGATAATTATTATTTATTACTAATTACTTTAATATGAACAATTTCATCAACTGAAATTGGTTCTGGTATAGTATCTGGTTGGTTTATTATTTCTGGTAATTCATCATCCCAAAATCCTCCTACATCATCAGCCCATTCATCTTCTAATGTATTATTAGTGGCACATATATTTAAAGTTGTATTTTGATCATTTTGATCTATTTTCAACTTGTTAGACATTCCAGGGGCCACTGGTAAATTTTCTAAAGTAAATACATAATACTTAATTGTTAGATATTAACGTCTATAATAATTAATTAAATAATTAACATTTTAATGATTACATACTAGGATCAAAATCAAATATATTATCTTCAAGTTGGGTGTCTATACTTTGATTGTTTATTGTTTTTAAACAAGGTATTAAATCATCATCAGATTGAGCAATTGGATCGTTGATAATTTCTTCATAGCGTAAAATTTTACCAGTCTTGGGATCTCTTTCAGGCTATAAATATATTATTATTTAATAATCATTAATAATGTTTAAGTAGTAAATCATCATTAGTACTTAGTAGTACTTACAATCAAATGTGTAGGTATAATATTTAAATTACTATCAGCATATAAAGACATCAGATTAATATCTCTAGATGGAAGAGTTGATTCACCTTTATAAACTGGTAAACTTTCTATACAGTTTATATAACTTAGCAAGTCTGCTGGAATGCTTGGCATAATCGAGGTAATACCACCAGGCACCTTTATAAAATAATACTATATAGAAATATACTTAATTTAACCAATTACCTACCAAATATTAAATTTATGTAGAAGAAAAAATATAAAATAAATTTAGTAATGATATGTTTAGCCTTATGTGTCTATGTTTTTGGAGTATACTGATTTTTATTTGAATAAATATTTTTAATTTAATATTTGTTAAGTAAGTATAAGATCATTTATAAATGTATGAACAAGTGGGCACATAGCGTACCCAGTGTAATTACAAGAATACAAATAATAATTATATTAAATATGATATTATAATTTATTTTTAAGGAAATGATTTGTATTTATTGCTTATTATTAGTTAGTGTGAATATCATGTGTTACCTCGTATTTCATTTTGAAATGATCCATTTTTCAACCAAATTTTATATAGGTAGGTAGGTAGGTATGTGTATATTTAAAACATAAAGCTAAACAAAATTATATAATAATATAATGTTTGAGGTCTCAATTCATAGGTCTTAGGAATTGTTAAATATTGTTAGGTGTTTAATATTTATTATTTTAATCATATTCGACTTGGTTAAAAATTAAAATGTTAAAACAGGTATTTTTCACTTAGAATTTAAAATCCAGACTACACTAACTACTAACTAACTAGGTACTACAATTTTAATCAATTCTGTGATACTACTCCAGTGTTTATCATGGTGTTTACCACGGACTCTAATCTTCATGGTTTATACCATAGTAAAGAGATTATATATATATAAATTATATAATAAAAATATTAAAAATATTATAATATGATATATATTTATATAATCATATATAATTGTATAATAAATGATTTATTATACATATCTGTGCCTTTGTCAAAGTCTATCATGGTTGTAAAATATTTTATTTGTTGTACTTGATCATTATGAATTATACCTTTATCCATAGACCATAGAATTCTATGCATATACCTACAATTGGTCCATGCCTTTATCATTAAACTGTCGTTAGCAAGATAACATAAAATATTGGATTTTCCGTTAAAACCGTAGAATGAGGATAATATTAATAATATAATTGGAAAGTTTGTTACTGGATTTTTCGTCGATTAAATTCTATTTTGGTAGTGAATAGTGATCGAATAAAAATTACGATTTGTGACATTTTCTAATTTGTCATTCAGCATTTCCACTTTCTACCTTCTTGTTCCGTTTACATATTACAAGTCACGAAGACAAGGTAAATAATTTCAATTTGTTGGTTCTTACTTGAAGCATTAGTAAGTACATTATAAGTATATTATACATTATAACACAAAGGATTAATTTCTCATTTAGCTGTATATAAACTATTATTGTTACTATTCAGAACCTACAAAATGTCTACAAAAAGTATTCGTGTTCGTAAATTGACTTCAATAAACAACGAGAATCCTGTAAAAAACATCAGTAAGTATATTAAATGATAAAAATGATTTAGATTAGATGGTTTTTAATTTATTTATTACATTTTTGTTATATTATAGAGAATACTTTAATTACGAATCGCAAAAAAACGGCTTTGAAAGTGTTGACAAATACTGTACAATCAACCAAAAAGTCCGATGTTAAAAGTCTTCAACCTTATTTTAAACAACAGAATGTCTTAAAGCCAATGAAAATGTTTGGGACTGAAATCAAAAACAAATCATTACAAGATAACACTCAAAATGAAGATTTCAGTCATTTTGATTGCATAATACAGGAAAATGGTAATTATATAACATACATATTTACATGGTATGCTATGAGTCTAGTAAAAAAATTCTATTTATGATGTAAAGTAATTACTTGTGGATATACTTTTATTTCGTATAATATATTTTGTATTTCAATAATAATATTATCTTCAGTAGGTTCACATTAATGACAAAACAGTCATTATCGAAATATGTTTACCTATACAAAATAAAAGTAGGTAAATATAATAGTTTTAAGAATCAAGTTTTTCATTTTATTAAAACAAATTCTATTTTTTTTAGTTCACTCTTTGGAGAATATATTATTTTTTAAATATATTAATTAATTGTTTATATATAAAGGTCTAAAATCTGGGTCATTTGCATACAATTGATATACTTAATGACAATACAATGTACAATTTGACAATATTTTGATATTGACATGGTTAAAATGATTGATTTTTTTGTTGTTGTATGACATGTTTAGGTTTACTTTCACTCAGTTGATCAACATTTTATATTTGAAAATAATTGAGAAATTAGTTGGTTTATACCTGTATTTGAAGTTTGTATAAAATCTTAGATTAGGCATATTGTAAAATGTATAGTTGAAAAAATTAATTATTTCTATTACATATTTGTTATTAAAAATTCAAGTTGTATAGTAATAATTATCAGTCCATTATTAATGAATTTGTTTACTTATTAAGGCACATCTTATTCGTCCTCTCCCCCAACTATTTGGGGTCAGCCATCCTAGTCTTTAATTTCCACAGAACTTAATCTCCCGCATCCTGTTTCTGATTTATCAATGGGACTTATATTAATCAAATTATTATTATCTAAGATGAAAAAAATTGTAACAATATTAATTTTATATATTTTTACATATGTTTGAATTTAGCAGATCTTCATTGTAGGAACAATAAAAGAGCGATTTTTACCTTATTATTTCTGAAATTTGTTGGTAATTTTGTAAGGATGTGCAAACACAATACATTAACATTATTTTACTCTTATTGTACTTTTTGAACTCTGTAATTAGTTTTATTATAATAATATGGTTGCATGAGAATTTCTGACACTATCTTTTACCATTAAATACATCAGGGATCTCCAAACTACGGAGTGCTATATAAACTATAAATAATATTAGTTTTATTACAACTATAGACATTTTATATAGCAATTTAGTTAGACAATAAAAAACATACTTATATGTGTGTACTGTGTAGTAAATGATCTTAGTACATTCCCTCACTATTCAAGTCACTGTGGCGTAATCGTGTATGAGTTTTGTTTTGTTTGTTAGAACATATTCTCTATTTTATAAATATATAGGACTTATATGTAGTGAGATATCAAATTCTTGTTCTTTTTCTACATTATTGAGCTTCAAAATTTTAAACGATACATTAGTATTAATATTAATATTAATATTTATTATTGTATCCTATAAATTTGTATATTTTATTGTGCAGGAATTTATTTGGCAGAGAACAATATTATGATTTGTAAAATATAAAAAGTTAAATCTTAAGAGAACGCTACACACTTTTAAGGGATTGTGTAAAGGCAATTTTTAAGATATTTTTAGTAATATAAAAATATTTAAATACAATTTAAGAGGATGCTATACCCGTATTTTCTGTCTTCGTCCATCTAATTGGCAATAAAGCAAAATTGTACAATGCAAAATTGAAATTATGGCATTTTGGTTAGATTTAGAGCTTAAACACCTATTATCAAATTTAAGGAGAAGAATAATTTCGAGTGAACCTCGTGGGTTTTTTGTAAAATATTGTTAGAAAAAAAGTTACGGTATTTTTAGTTTTTGATATTTTTAAATAGCTTTAACTTTTTTGTCAGACGATATTTTACAAAATGCCCAGGAGGTTCACTCGAAAATATTCCTCGCTTTAAATTTTGTAATAGGTGTTTATACTCTAAATTTAACCTAAATGCCAAAATTTCAATTCTGCGTAGTGTGATTTTGCTATATTATCTGTTAGATAGACAGAGACAACAAATGCGAGTGTAAGATCCTCTTAAAAGTAATTTATAATTCGTCCCGTATTTCTAACCACTTTTTATTGTTGTGTAATCATGATCTATATCAGGGATAGGCCACATCCGGCCCGCCATCCCTTTTTATTCGGCCCGGACTATCTTTCAACATTTTTATCAACGAAAATTTTACTACCATTTACTTCAAATATAGTAAGAGTAGCTAGGTAAATTATATTTTGGAGAAATTTTCAATGATAAAACATACATTAAACTAGATATTAGTTCTTATCATAGACATAAAATATATGTTATTAATACAACCTTATATCTGGCCCGCAATTATTTTAAGTTCAAAATTTGGCCCTCAAGTTGCTTTGAGTTACCCATCCCTAATCTATATTGTAAAAATATATTTTGCAAAATTGTTAAAATGGGTTTTTAAAGTAATTTTAAAATAAAAACTATTATTAAATCAATTAAGGACAATATTTTGGAGGAACTTCATTTCGGGTTTTAAATTATTGAATAAAAAAAAGTAAATGTAGTTATACAAAATTAATATTTTTAATGTTTTTAAGTTCTAATAACTTTTTAAAGTAATAAATTAAAAAAAAAAACATATTTTTATTGCTGAAAATAATCGGTGTAGTGTCCTCTTGAAAGTTTTGACAGTTGCACAATAAAACAATAAAATTTTTCTTTTTTTTTTTTACTTCTTTTATAATAATATATGTTGTCTATACTGAATATTCGTCGCTAACAGGTTGTCACAAACCACACTGCTTTTCCTAGTCTTAGGGCCACACCACTGTGGTTTTTTTTGGTTGTTGGTCCGAGTTATTTTATTGCCAACGGTTTTTTCTATCGCTTCATTACGTTTTTCTCACCGTTGAGTCCAAATGGCTACCTATTATTTAATCATGAAAAACCATTGGTAAAAAAAAAAAATGCGGTGTACAAACAACTAGTTATTGATGTGAACAGTTTGACAGCAAGCTCGTCAAAACACAACACCCATCGATTTCCAACAGCAATGAACGGTAAAGCTGTTGTGTGTGTAATTAAAATCAACACTTTAGACTTATTTAAGTACATTTCAAATCAATCTAAAAATAGTCCCTAAAGTCTGATTTAAAATCTTAAAACAGACTTGAATTTTTCGGCCTGTATTCTAGGAATTGTTCTTCTGAAATAAGAAAAAATACTGAAATATGATCAATGTTTATAAAAACAGTTTTTTTATTAATTTTTTAAATCGCTTATATCGATCTCTAGTAGACAAATTGTTATAATTAAAACTTTTTCAGAATTTAAATCTGACTTTTCAAAGTCCCACAGTTTTGTTTAGCTTCTAAGTCAATTTTTATGTAGAGTATTGCTTTGTACAGTGTTGGCTACTTATTAAGGAATACAATATAGACAATTCAAATCATATACGTATATTATGTGTTGGCAGCTATATAATTTATAGATATATTTAATATAATAAAATTCTCATCACCGAAATAACCTAACGGGAAAAGAGATAGCACATTATAGAATTTATGTATTTATTCGTTTTAGTAATTTTTATTTTAAATAGGAGAAAATTGTGTATGTTGGATTTTAACTTGTTTTATAATTTTAAATAGTTTTACAGCTGTGAAATAATGTAAAAATAAACGTTACAATGCTAGTTTTTTAAATAACAATTAGTAATTATTATTTATTATGTCTAATTATTAATTACAAACTATGGAAAAAATATTTTATAAATTTCTTCTTATACTGCTGTTTTTATTTTGAATTTTAATTCCTACTTTATTTTAAATTAATCCCTCAGATTCCATTAAAATATTAAAAACACCAGGGATGACTAGTATCCTTGCCTCAATCATATTTTAACACTAATTAAATTATTATGTCCATTAAATTTTATTATGAATTTTGAGTTCTGTACACATATTCTAATCATTCCAATTAATTTTGTTAAAACTCCAAATTCCTTATTTACCTTTCTTATCTTTTAAAATTCAATAAACACCATGAAAAGACGCTGTTTGTATTAATAATCCATTATTTATTTGATCATGTATGTGGATTTGGTCTACTATTATGTGCAACAATTTATTTTTCTAATATTTCACTTGGTATCTATATTACAGATTGTTTGCCTGCAAGTATGACTTGTAATATTGGTATGCTGAGTGATTTTTTCAATAGTAAAAATGATAATAAAAGTGATTGGTTTCTTGAAGATTACAATAATACAATGGTTAATAAAATCAAAAGTACATTTGAAGACTTTGGTAAATATGAGTTTTATATATGATGTATAAATTATATAAGCAATTGATATTAATATTTGTTTGGGATTTTTTCAGGAGAACCAGATATAGAATATAGTTTTCCATCATTGCCTGTAATGGATTTTCCAGAAATCTTGAGTTTTTGAAAATAGTTTAATTACTACTAACTTATTTTTAACTAACCAAGTTATTATTAACTTTTTAATTTAATGTCTGTGTAGGTATATTTATTTAAATTGAAATTTAATGATTTAGTTTTTTACAAAAATACTTGATTGATAATCATGAATTCAAGATTTTATACCTGTTAAAATTTTTGTAAAAATTATAAATGACAAAGGATAATTGATGTATAATCAAATTAAAGAAACTGTTTTTACATGGAAAAGTTTTGTTTATAGTTTTTATTATTGTTAGTGACTATATTGATAATCTTGTTATGGTATCTCTATTTACGTATTCCATCTCGCTGTACTATTTTTATTTTCCACCAATAATACTGGTGTACACCAAATTACTTTTTTTGTGTTCCATGTTTATGAACTGAACCAGTTTTCTGTTATTTTTAATTTTCCCCTACGCTTAGAGGATACTATACCTACCACTGTTTCCTGTGAAATGAGTTTTGGAAGATTAGAAGCATATTTCTATTAAATTAAAAAGTTATATTGTTTAACAATCTCTATAGAAAATTTAAGGTTATGAGATTATTTAAATTTCGGAAATTTCAAAGTTTTGTAACTCGTTTAATATTGAAAATAGTTAAATCTAGCGCTGACCAATTTTAGATATGTGCATTCTTAAACATTTTATGTATTGTTAAAAAATCAATTTTTAAAAAAAAAATTTAATGAAAAACTCATGATAAAAATCAAAATCAAAATAACCTTATCTAAATCTTAAATTTGGAAATATTCCTAGTTCACAGAATACCTTTTAAAAAAAAATTTTTGTACTTGTGTAATTTTGACAAAAAAAAAGTCAGAATTTTTCGGTCGGACTTGGTTTTGAAGTTATGGCACATTCAATTTTTATGTTTCTTGCAATATTTCACGCACCTCTAGTCTAATGGAATAACAAGACTATCGGGAGAGTATCTAGATTCGATGCTATCGGACACATACATTTTTTAAACTTATTTTCTTGAACAAGTTATTTTAAAATCATTTTTGAATAAGATTCGTGTCCGACGTGGAGGTTCACAACAAATTAGGTGATATTTTCGATTTGAACTGTCCAAGTGAGCGAAGCAAGCCAGTGACCCCGTACCGTCTTTAGGGTCTTAAGAACCCCCCAAATAGTTCAGAGAAGAAGAAGAAGACACTTTATAAGATTGACACGGGAAAGAAAAGAATCTTTAAACTTAAAATAGTTACATTTTTTTGTTATGCATTTGCGGTAAAATAAGATTTTAAATTTTAAATTAAAACTTTAAGCTTTAAGACTTTAAGACAGAAAAGTATAAAAGGCGGCAAGTGGGAGGACACATTTTCCTTGTCTAGTAGAATATACTGTTGGTGAATACATTTTAGATTTTAGTAAATTAAATTTGAAAGCAATGTTACATTGTTGCAATTTGTAAAACAATTCTTGGTTTAATATACAGAACTATTAACTATATTTTATTTTATTTTATTTTAATTAATAATACAGTACAGGCCAAGGCCCAGTAATGTATAGAATGAGTACATTGGTTAATTACAGTAAATAATATGTAATAGTATATAGCACAGAATGTATGCATAGCAATTATAATATAAAATCATAAAAGTATTAGAAATAGAATGCTCACTGTAAACTAAACTTATTTTAAAGAGAAAAAGAAGAGTCAGTATTGGCAATGCGGATGATTGGAGAGTTCAGATAGTAATTTGAGGAAGAGAATGGGATATGAAAAGGGGCAGATGAATGTGTGCAGCGGCAAGGGACATTGAAGGAAACTCGGGATAGAAAATCAAGACTTGTCAATTTTAGAGGAAAGAAGGTTAGTTAGGAACGATATGTTAGCTGAGTATCGATGATCAGCGAAACTTTCAAGGGAGAGAAGACGTTGAATAGGAGTATAGTCATGAGGAGGACAGGGTACGTTAAGTTTATAGGCAGCGTGACCGAGGAATTTTCTTTGAACCATTTGGATTATATTCCGGGTGGATGGGTCCCAGATTACAGAGCCATATTCGAGAATGGGACGAACTAGAGAGCAAAAAAGAGTTTTTAGAGGAGAGAGTAGATGCAATTCTGTTGAGATTTGATTAATGAAACTTAGTGGCTTAAGAGCCTTACAACAGATCATTTGGATATGCATATTTGAGCATAGATTGCGTATAAGAGTAAAACCTAAGTCCTTTACTGAATTATTTGAAATTTTTAAAGGGGTATTATTAACAGATAAAGTATATAAAATTGATGCATTAGAATGACAAAAAGTCATTACAGAGCATTTGGGGATGTTGAGAACAAGACCTAAAGAGTCCCCCCATGATACTAATTGTTGAAGATCATTTTGAAGAAGTTCACAGTCGGAGATTGATTTGATTCGGAAGATTTTCATATCGTCGGCAAAGATTAGGAGTTTAGCATGATGAAGGATGGGAAGGAGCACAATTTATAAATAGGGTAAAAAGAAGTGAAGACAGCACCTTGTGGTACGCCAGAATAGAGAGTGAAGTAGTCAGAAAAGGCAGAGGAGACAGTTACCCGTTGGATTCTGTTTATTAGGTATGAATGAAGCCAAGAAAGAAAGGGTTCACCGATGCTTAAGGAGTCTAATGTTGATATAAGATGGTAATGATCGACACGGTCCAAAGCCTTGGAGAAATCGGTGTATATTGCGTTTACTTGACAGTTGTCGCGGAAAGAATGAAATATGTACGAATGAAAGCTAAGGTTGCAGGTGATAATTAATCTTCCGGGGCAGAATTCGTGCTGCTCATCGACAAGGATATGACTTATATTACCGTACATTTCTCTATTTGTAACTAAATACTGTCTCCCACATTCCATCAGAGGCTCCCTTGTACCAAAATCGTATAACTAGTTTACCACGCCTCTCAAGAATTAGTGAATTGTTCGTCTTGTGCTGCAATCTGATAGTAAATCGAAAAAACGAAAACGTCATCGTATTGTATTATTGATTTGTGAAAACACGGTGAACTTTGAGCTCGATTATTACGAAATATAAAATTTTTACTTATACCCCTTGTATTCTAGGTGGCCTCAAATATATAATACATCAATTATTATTAATATGTTCACATGGTCTGAAAATAAAAAAAAATATGGGTAGTATATAATATTAACTCCATGCCGTGTGAGTTGTGTGACGCATAATTTGGAAACAACTGTTGTAATATTATTATTTTATTAAATAAAAAAGCAAATAAATTAAAGTATGCTATAGGTATTTAAATGTAACTTTAATGTAATGGAATTTCATCAATAAACTAATTTTTGTACTAAAAACATCTTAAAATTATGTTTTTGCAAAACTTTCGTAGAAAAAAAAACCAAATACCTATTTTTAAAATATTTATTGTTTTCAAGTGGAGGGGGAACATAATGTTTTTGTCCCATCAAAAAATACGTTCACCAATATTGTAACATTGAATCGATTGTTACACTTATAGGTATATAAAATAATAATATAGTAGGTAATTAATAATTATTATACTTAATATTATAATAATTTATGTAGATGGGTATAGTTGATAAAATAATGTGACCGTTTAAAAAGGTCTACGTATGTATGTACGAGCCGCTATTTGTTCAGTGTGTTGGAACCGTTGTTAACAATGGAGAATTTAATAAATACATGTAAAAAAAAAAAAAAAGGGTAGGTTTTAAATCTTTCTCGACCACTAGATAAGCTGACGTTTTACAACTCGGATATTAATTACTTCTGACGTAGATTCAATTAAAATATCTTAATTTTATGCATTTTTATACACTAAATATATATGGTTATACAACATAATACATATTCATTTTATTATATTAGTATTTTAGTTTGCATAATATTAAATTATTAAGAATATTTATTATATTATACAATTTCTATTTCTGCATTGAGAAATATATATAAATTAGTGAATTTTAAATTATCATTAAAATCATATAATTTTGTGTTTGATTGTTTTTAAGGAGTTTTGGATAGGAAATTTTTAAACTTGTATGGATTTGTATTGTTATTGTGTGCAGTGTCGCAGGAATTATTTTTCACTTGGGAGAGGGTCAAACATTTAAGGCATATATATATATTTAATATGTAATACATAAAACTCTCATTACTAGAACGTCACACATGCGGTATTTTATCGTAAAAAACATAATCTGTGTTCTACTGTCGTAATTTTTCAAAAATATTAAATGATAAAAGAGTTATTAATTAATAACTTGTTATTTGGTTTTTTTTACAGATGACATAACATCAGTTATACTTGTGATAAAAAATACGTTAGAAAACAAATACTTTTGTCTATAATATTGTGTAAACATTTAATGTTTTTTAATTAGGTACAACTACAGTTCGAGAACAATTATTTCTCTCAAAACAGTTTTGTTTACAAATATCGTGATTACGCAACAGTAAAAAGTGGTACTGACACGAACGATATATTTTTAAATTACTTTTAAAATGTACCCATTTGAATATTTTAAAATGCCATAAAAATTGCCTATACAGAACCCCTTAAAAATCCCGTGTGTGGCGTCTTATATTTAAATATAAAAGTATAATAAATATATAAAATGTTTTAGAAAGTGTGAAACCAGCTAAACATAAAAATATATGTAAAAAATAAAATATTTCATTGTTTTTTTCTTTATAAGCTTATACCTATGGAACACATATTAATATTATATTATGTAGTATGTATATCATTTACTTAAAATATGTGTGTGTGTGTGTGTGTGTGTATACTGTATATATATATATATATGTTGTGGACTGTGGTAACATATTTACAAAGTTAATAATATTAATAAAAAGGAATAACTACAAACAAAAATCTATGAACCTATACACATCTTGATGGTACGTACATCTTTAAAACGACATAATATAATCATTAATGAAATATAAATGTATTTAATACTTTAATGGAATAAATTATTCAATATAATAGTCTTATTTGTTTGATTAAGTATTATACAATAATTTACATATATTTATCAATATTTTTTTCAAAAAAAACAGCATAAAAATTAAAATAATGTATTTTTTTTATATTTTTGACGGAAGTAAACAAAGTCCACGACTGACTCGGATGCGACAATTAAAAACTCGGAAGTATAGGTATATTTATTTTTAGATGTTGATAAAATGCACAATAATAATTTTACTATCCTATTATATGATTATTATTATTATTTTATTATCCTAGGTACCTATACGATTGTATGATTTATAGAATTATTTTGAGATAAAACTTTTTGGTTCTTACTAATATTTTATATTTATTACTATACAGAACGTTAAAATAAAATATTGACACAGCATGCTATAAATAAAAAATAATAATTCAAATATTATATATTATAGGAGAGTGATAATAATTGATAGAATACAAAAATGTAACCCTTGAGTATTATTTATTATTATATGTTATAAATTAATCATACATGTTGTTTACATTGATGATGATTGTTTATTTTATTCGAGGGGGCAAAAGTATAACTTTTTTATACCTGGGGGGGAGGGCAATGGCCTCCTCTGTCCCTTCTCCTACGCCACTGATTGTATGAGATATAAACCGTCGTGTGAGTAGTAGTATGAGTAGGTATACATTGGCCATTACCACGGTTGTAGATAGCTAGAATGGTTGTGCGAAGGTATATGATGGACTATAGTAAAATGCGACCAGAAAGTTCTTATTAAATTAGGCAAAAACATAGCTAAAACCTAATTATTACTAGGGCTCTAGTGAATATTGATCGATATTTGAAATTGACACAGTATACAAAGACCAAAATATATTATGTCTATATGACAATATATACGGGACAGTTAATGTTAATAGTAATAGACGTCATAGCCCCCCGAATGTGCACGAACGCAAATTTTCTATTAGAAAGTCATTTACCCGAAAACGGTTCCTCCATTCGTTCTATCCAAATACCAAATAACCAGATCATTGTAAAACCAATATTCCTAATTTCATTTTAAAACTGAAATTATTTTTATTTTTCTGATAAATATATTGATAATGTTGAAAATATTTTAACGCACAATTATAGCTAATTCTCATCTCCGTGTTTGAATATTGATTAATGACACATTTTGCATTCTTTAATTAATAAGAGATTTACGGAACTGGTACTTGAAAATATGGGACGAATGTGACAATTTCCAAGGTTTGGTCGGGACACCGGGACGTTTGATTTAAATGCGGGGCAATTCCGTAAAATAGGGGACGTATGGGATCCCTAACATACTATAGTAATATAAGGGCGTGGAGCACTGCGTATCAGATGGACAATTATTGATGGATGTATTGCATTTGAAAGCAATGCTCAATCGTTGCATTAAAAAAAAAAAAAAAACGATTCTGAGTGGTTACTTGGGTGTAAGTATTGCTATCCGTTATATATTTAGTATATGTTTAACATTACACTGTAAGGACAAACCTAGGAATAAATATGATTGAGTGCGACCATATTAGTTATAACATAAATAATATTTATTTACAATGGATAGTTGTAGATACATATAATTTCATTATTATTATTTTTTTTATAAAGAATGAATTACATTCTAGGAGGGGCCGGATTGGTAGAATTTGTTATCATACAATATGATAAGAGGGGTAGGGTGTGGGACTAGGTAACATAGACGGCGATGGGGGAAAGGGTGCGGATTTACCGGAGCCGTCTCGTAGGTAACCGTCCCGTAGGGTGGGGAGTGTACTCTGGAAATATTTCGGAAAATCAGTCGGCAAACAGAAAAAAATTGTTGATCTTTTTTTCTTGTTTACGTTTTCAAGGAACGCCCCATATATATTTCTATAAGAGGATAATGAGTACCTAAGCTGTTTCTTACAAGAAATCAGTTTCAATTTATGTTTACATTTTGCTAAAATGAAAAAAAGAAATATTGACTTAATAATGGAAAAACTAAAATTATTTGTTAAAATACATGTTTATTTGCAACAGTTTATTATGTGTACATTTTATATTTGTTTTATTAGTTTATATATATACATTTTTGGGTCTAGAATATTTCTAAAAAATTATCGCCTCCCCCCCTAAAACTAATGATCAAGACAGGTGCCTGGCATGTTGTTTCTAGACGATATAATGCTGTTGGAGAGAGTTCTGAGGAAGTGAACGATAGACTTGAAGAGTGGAGGGGAACTTTTTTGAATGTAAATGATTAAGAATTAGTATATACCTAGGTAAAACAAAATAAATTGAGTATGATTTTGGGAAAAAAAATACAGAGTGAATAGGGAAAGGCAAATTGAGTGGAGATGAAGGGGGCGAGGTTAAGATATTCAAGTATGTAGGATATGTTCTACAGGAGGACGGTAGTTCGAGGAAGGTATGAAATATAGGATTAAGTGTGGATAGATGAAAATGGAGAAAAGTATCAGATATTTCCAATGACAAAAGGATCCCAACTAGATTAAAAAGTTCAAATTTAATACAGTATTATGTATGGATTAGGATGTTGGGTAGCAGAATGTTAAGGTCGGTGAGTGGAGTGACTAATGAAGACAAAAGAAGAATAATGAGTATATAAGAGGTAGTGTGGGAGTGGTTAGTAGACAATAGTTAATAGTAATAGTTAGTAGATAACACGAGAGAGAATAGATTAAAATGGCTTTGGCATGTTTTAAGGGGGAGGGGGGGGAAGAGACAGAAGCGTTAAGATTAGTAAAGGAAATGTATATTGAAGGAAGGAGGGAAAGAGGAAGTCCGAAAGAGTGGGACGTGAATATGTGATAAAATGACTTTTTAAAAATGTCATATCTTGATCCAGTTGTTCAAAAACAAACACTATCGTAAAACCTTAAGAGGATGCCACACTCACACATCCGATTTTTAAAGGGTTCTGTGTAAGCAAGTTTTATGAAATTTTTAAAAGTACCTTTTTTTTATCGTTGTGTACCTAAATGTAATTGCGATATTTATTAAAAAACATGTATTACGTGAACACAAAAACACCGAGAAACACCGGGTGTACAATCAAAATAAAAACATTACATTTTGTTATTATACAGTATACATGGTAGATTTTATTTTGATTGTAGTTTTGGTGTTATATATATATATATATATGGGTACTATATAAATATAAATGTATACGTGTAAAATTAATGAAATAAAATTATATTTGTAAGCCGGTTAATTTTCTTGTTGATCGATTGTCCTTATCGGTTATTGGATATCGTTCAGTATAATATGCTATAGTATTCCCATATCCGACAAGCGAATAAACACTATATAAATAGATAAATAATTCCTCATATTGATATAACTGACCAGCTATTATTATATTTTATTTATACACTAAAAATGTGGTGTTGTATTTTTATTATTATTTTATTTATCATATAAAACTAGTTTTTGTGCGATTCCCTGTAGTAATTCTAAAAGAAAAAAGTAGAAATAAAAAACAAAAATGAATTACCTAACCATATTCAAATAAACATATATGAATAGCCAATTCATTTTGTTTTAATTGCGTGTGCCAACTTTACTGAAACAGCTTAATGCTTATACATAATATATTTAAATTTTTTATTATAAAATAACAGTTTTCGTATACGAGCTATATAAGCAAACTACAGGGTCGGCATATAAACCGTAAATCAGTTTTTGAAGGTACGTCATATATCTACAAATTATTTGTTACATAACTTTTATATATTACTTATATTAAATATAGGTATTTCGTAAACTATTTTATACATTTAATAGATAATTTAAATTTTCTTAGGATTTGAATGCCGCCTTAAGAGGATGTTACACCCGCATTTGTTGTCTCTGTCTATCTAACAGATAATAATATAGCAAAATCACACTACGCAGAACTGAAATTTTGGCGTTTAGGTTAAATTTAGAGTATAGGTAAACACCTATTACCAAAATTTAAAGCGAGGAATATTTTCGAGTGAACCTCGTGGGCATTTCGTAAAATATCGTCTGACGAAAAAGTTAAAGCTATTTAAAAATATCAAAAACTAAAAATGCCGTAACTTTTTTTTCTGACAATATTTTACAAAAAGCCCATGCGGTTCACTCGAAGTTATTCTTCTCGTTAAATTTGATAATAGGTGTTTAAGCTCTAAATCTAACCAAAATGCCATAATTTCAATTTTGCGTTGTATAATTTTGTTATATCGTCAATTAGACGGACGGAGATAGAAAATGCGGGTATGGCGTCCTCTTAATAATTCAAAAACTTCAAAACTAATTCCCGATGAAACTGATAAATTTAATAAGCTTGTTGAACATTACAAACCAGAAATAAACAAGCATGTGACGTTAAAAAAAGAATTTCAAATGAAGGGAAAAAATTTTGACCGATAATTTAAATATAAAGACTGCACTAGAAACTTATACAACCGGAATTATATTATTATAATTAATGAGATACCAATAAAAATGTTATTATTTTTTTTTTTTTTTTGTGCCTTGTGACTATAATATTCATATCACCCCTCCACATAAAATGGTCCTATATAGTTTCGCCACTGGCCAGGGAAACCTATCCGGCCAACAACCGACGATGGAACCCGCTGGATCAGCGAATTCCATATAGCTACTCGTTCCCGTGGGCACGTATGCCTGCAGTGTGTAATGTGTATATACATAATAATATTATAACGTTAAAATAATATAATAATAAGCCACTACACAACATTTAGAACTGTAATATAAAGGTAATTATATTACTTATATTACTTTAGGTGTACCTAAATGGACCCATACAGAATTACACAATAAAGCTGTCCGACTGTCAAAACTGAGAGTATACTACAGCACAATTAATACAATGAATATGTGAAGCCGTTTTGTGGACATGTTTTTAAATTCACACTATTATTATTGGAATAGGTATGCATCAGATACCATATACTAAAAAAATACACAACATATTTTTGAACAGTTTTCTAAATTATGAGGAAATTACAAGTATTTTTATTTTTTTTTCAAATCTTAGTTTAGGGTTTAGTTATTTTTTATATGTAGGTAGCTATGGTTTATTGAAATAATAAAAAAAATGACTCGTTTAAATTTATCATCTTAATTAAGTACATATACCTACCGAAAAATGGATTAGTGTTCGAGTCGAAATACGAAGTTCATAGAAAATTAAAATAATCATAATTGTAAAATTAATACATCTCTATTATGCAATGAAGAATGTTTTGGGTGTCATTTTTTTTTCATTTATATTTTATAACAACTTGCCTATTATATACTATATTTTTATGTAAATAAATGTAAATCGATCGAGACTGCAAAAAATCAAACAAATTCAAAAATTGTACTAAAATCATTCTACATTATTCATTGTACCTATTATTACAGTGAAATCATACAAATTAGTTAAATTATTGATAAGTGCATGAAAAATAAATAAATTATAGATTAGAAAAAAAATCATTTACCTAGATACTATATTTGAAAGTTATCAATATCTAAAAAGTCAAATAACACTGAGCTTTTTTATTAGGTTCTTAAATTTTAATTATATTATCTAAGACCGTTGAGTTATAGCTAAATGAAGAGTAAATTAGGTAATTAAAGGGTAAATAAAGATATAATAAAAATACATTGTACAAAAGACAATACATTCCGAAAGGAAGGTAAATAGTGCCGATACGTTTATGTGCACGGCTGAACAACATTTCCGAACCGGCCTGATCCGAGCCGATCCGATCTAGTGCGCGCCCAGCTTAAAAGTTCACCCGAACGTGTATCAATATAAATTTAATTAAAATTGTGAAAAATACTACAGAATTCCGATGGTTTTAAATTCATTACTATGAGATATAAAAACTATAGTATAATTACCTACCTACTCTGTGAATCAGTGGGTCAGACATCAAATACTTATTAAATACGGATTCGTCACAGGGTTTAGGTATAACACATAATTCAATTAAATAAAGACATTGGTGAGTGTAGGGAGGTAGTATGACAGAGGATACGTTAACATGGCAATAGGCTAAAGAAGGAAAAAAGATAATATCAACGAACAAGAGAGATAATTAGATAGGGCAGAAACCCAGGGAGATATATGGTTAGTAGAGAAGTACAGAGAAAAGAAGTGGAGTTGTGTATGGTATTTATTAATCTAGAGAAGACGTATGCTAGGGTTTCTAGAGAAATTTTGAAATGGATATTAATGAAGAAAAGGTCACTAAAGTTGTACGTGAATGTAATTGAGGACATGTATGAAAGGACAAGTAAAAGAGTAAATGATTTGTGTAGAGGAACTGAAGTCAGGGTAGGAGTGAGGAGTGCGAGGAGGATACGGGAGATAGAGTTCAGTGAAAGTTGAGGACTAGGGTGGTTGACCCCATAAAGTTGGGAGAGAGGGCGAAGGAGAAGAAGAAGAAGAAGAAGAAGAAGAAATAGCTATGACTCGTCAATTTTAGGTTTAAACTAAACATGGCTTATACATAAAAATGTAATAATATTGTATAAAAATTAGGGATTCCTACTTTAGAAAAGTTTTATTTTACTACGCATATTATCCTTTATCCAATGAAAAATCACAGATCAAATTCAACGTTTCCATTTAAATTATTTGTGATATCATTTCTATTATGTATTCAAACTATATTTATTTTAATAATTATGTAATTAAGTGTTTTCATAAGAACTAGTTTACATAAAAAATGTACCTATCAAATTTATTTATTTATTTATTTTATTAGGACGGGCAGGATGCCCATTAATGAATATAATATGATGGTCGATAGCGTACAATTTTCTAAATTAAATACTTAGTGGTTACTACATACTTATTAAATAGGTAATACATTTTTAGATATGCATTAACATCAAGTTAAA